>JAVSCE010017520.1:0-57881 GCA_032199065.1 Smutsia gigantea
TTCTTTCAGTTTTTTTCATTGCTCTTATGCTCCACATATGAGGGAAATCATTTGATACTTTGTCTTTTTCCGCTTGGCTTATTTCACTGAGCATAATACCCTCTAGCTCCATCCATGTTGTTGCAAATGGTAGGATTTGTTTTCTTCTTATGGCTGCATAATGTTCCATTGTGTATATGTACCACCTCTTCTTTATCCATTCATCTACTGATGGACACTTAGGTTGCTTCCATTTCTTGGCTATTGTAAATAGTGCTGCGATAAACATAGGGGTGCATCTGTCTTTTTCAAATTGGGCTGCTGCATTCTTGGGGTAAATTCCTAGGAGTGGAATTCCTGGGTCAAATGGTATTTCTATTTTGAGTTTTTTGAGGAACCTCCATACTACTTTCCACAATGGTTGAACTAATTTGCATTCCCACCAGCAGTGTAGGAGGGTTCCCTTTTCTCCACATCCTCACCAACATTTGTTGTTGTTTGTGTTTTGGATGTTGGCCATCCTCACTGGTGTGTGGTGATATCTCATTGTGGTTTTAATCTGCATTTCTCTGATGATTAGCAATGTGGAGCATCTTTCATGTGCCTGTTGGCCATCTGAATTTCTTCTTTGGAGAAGTGTCTATTCATGTCCTCTGCCCATTTCTTAATTGGATTATTTGCTTTCTGTTTGTTAAGTTGCATGAGTTCTTTATATATTTTGGATGTCAACCCTTTATCAGATACGTTTTTTATGAATATATTCTCCCATACTGGAGGATGTCTTTTTGTTCTACTGATGGTGTCCTTTGCTGTACAGAAGCTTTCCAGCTTGATATAGTCCCACTTGTTCATTTTTGCTTTTGTTTCCCTTGCCCGGGGAGATATGTTCATGAAGAAGTTGCTCATGTTTATATCCAGGAGATTTTTGCCTATGTTTTTTTCTAAGAGTTTTATGGTTTCATGACTTACATTCAAGTCTTTGATCCACCTTGAGTTTACCTTTGTGTATGGGGCTAGACAGTAGTCAGTTTCATTCTCTTACATGTAGCTGTCCAGTTTTTCCAACACCAGCTGCTGAAGAGGCTGTCATCTCCCCATTGTATATCCAAGGCTCCTTTATCAAATATTAATTGACTGTATATGTTTGGGTTAATGTTTGGATTTTCTGTTCCACTGGTCTGTGGGTCTGTTTTTGTGCCAATACCAAATTGTCTTGATTACTGTGGCTTTGTAGTAGAGCTTGAAGTCAGGGAGTGTAATTCCCCTGTTTTATTCCTCCTTCTCAGGATTGCTTTGGCTATTCGAGGTCTTTTGTGGTTCCATATGAATTTTAGAATTATTTGTTCCAGTTCATTGAAGAAAGCTGTTGGTAGTTTGATAGGGATTGCATTGAATCTGTAGATTGCTTTAGGTAGTATAGCCATTTGGACAATATTGATTCTTCCTAGCCAAGAGCATGGGATGCTTTTCCATTTGTTAGTGTCCTCTTTAATTTCTCTTAGGAGTGTCTTGTAGTTTTCAGAGTACAGGTCTTTCACTTCCTTCGTTAGGTTTATTCCTAGGTATTTTATTCTTTTTGATGCAATTGTGAATGGAATTGTTTTCTGATTTCTCTTTCTGTTAGTTTATCGTTAGTGTATAGGAAAGCAACAGATTTCTGTGTGTTAATTTTGTATCCTGCAACTTTGCTGAATTCAGATATTAGTTCTAGTAGTTTTGGAATGGAATCTTTAGGGTTTTTTATGTACAATATCATGTCATCTACAAATAGTGACAATTTGACTTCTTCTTTACCAATCTGGATGCCTGGTATGTCTTTGTTTTGTCTGATTGCTGTGGCTAGGACCTCCAGTACTATGTTGAATAGCAGTGGAGAGAGTGGGCATCCCTGTCTTGTTCCCGATCTTAGATGAAAAGCTTTCAACGTCTCGCCGTTAAGTATGATGTTAGCTGTGGGTTTGTCATATATAGCCTTTATGATGTTGAGGTACTTGCCGTCTATACCCATTTTGTTGAGTTTTAATCAGGAATGGATGCTGAATTTTGTCAAATGCTTTTTCAGCATCTATGGAGATGATCATGTGGTTTTTTGTTCTTCTTTTTGTTGATGTGGTGGATGATGTTGATGGATTTTCGAATGTTGTACCATCCTTGCATCCCTGGGATGAATCCCACTTGATCATGGTGTATGATCCTCTTGATGTATTTTTTAATTCGATTTGCCAATATTTTGTTGAGTATTTTTGCATCTACGTTCATCAGGGATATTGGTCTGTAATTTTCTTTTTGGTGAGGTCTTTGCCCGGTTTTGGTATTAGAGTGATGCTGGCTTCATAGAATGAGTTTGGAAGTATTCCCTCCTCTCTATTTTTTGGAAAACTTTAAGGAGAATCGGTGTTATTTCTTCTCTATATGTCTGGTAGAATTCAGAGGTGAATCCATCAGGCCCAGGGGTTTTGTTCTTGGGTAGTTTTTTGATTACCAATTCGATTTCATCACTGGTGATTGGTCTGTTTAGTTTTTTTGTTTCTTGCTTGGTCAGTCTTGGAAGGTTGTATTTTTCTAAGAAGTTGTCCATTTCTTCTATGTTTTCCAGCTTGTTAGCATACAGATTCTCATAATATTCTCTTATGATTCTTTGTATTTCTGTGGGGTCCGTCGTGATTTTTTCCTTTCTCATTTCTGATTGTGTTTATGTGTGTAGATTCTCTTTTTCTCTTAATGAGTCTGGCTAGGGGTTTATCTATTTTGTTTATTTTTTCAAAGAACCAGCTCTTGGTTTTATTGATTTTTTCTATTGTTTTATTCTTCTCATTTTATTTATTTCTTCTCTAATCTTTATTATGTCCCTCCTTCTGGTGACTTTGGGCCTCATCTGTTCTTCTTTTTCCAATTTCAGTAATTGTGTCTTTAGACTATTCATTTGAGAATGTTCTTCCTTCTTTAAATAGGCCTGGATTGCAATATACTTTCCCCTTAGAACTGCCTTTGCTGCGTCCCACAGAAGTTGTGGCTTTGTGTTGTTGTTGTCATTAGTCTCCATATATTCTTTGATTTCTGTTTTGATTTGGTCGTTAACCCATTGATTAATTAGGAGAGTGTTGTTAAGTCTCCATGTATTTGTGAGCCTTTTTGATTTCTTTCTAAAATTTATTTCTAGTTTTATACCTTGGTGATCTGAGAAGTTGGTTGGTAGGATTTCAATATTTTGAAATTACTGAGGTTCTTTTTGTGGCCTAGTATGTGGTCTATTCTGGAAAATGTTCCATGTGCACTTGAGAAGAATGTGTATCCTGTTGCTTTTGGGTGTAGAGTTCTGTAGATGTCTGTTAGGTCCATCTGTTCTAGTGTGTTGTTCAGTGCCTCTGTGTCTTTACTTATTTTCTGTCTGGTTGATCTGTCCTTTGGAGTGAGTGGTGTGTTGAAGTCTCCTAAGATGAATGCATTGCTGTCTATTTCCTCCTTTAATTCTGTTAGTATTTGTCTCACATATGCTGGCGCTCCTGTGTTGGGTGCATATATATTTATAATGGTTATATCTTCTTGTTGGACTGACCCCTTTATCATTATGTAATGTCCTTCTTTATCTTTGCTACTTTCTTCGTTTTGAAGTCTATTTTGTCTGATACAAGTACTGCAACACCTGCTTTTTTCTCTTTGTTGTTTGCATGAAATATCTTTTTCCATCCCTTCACTTTTAGTCTGTGTATATCTTTGGATTTGAGGTGAGTTTCTTGTAGGCAGCATATAGATGGGTCTTGCTTTTTTATCCATTCTGTTACTCTGTGTCTTTTGATTGGTGCATTCAGTCCATTTACATTTAGGGTGATTATTGATAGGTATGTACTTATTGCCATTGCTGGCTTTAGATTCGTGGTTACCAAGGGTTCAAGGGTTGCTTCTTTACTATCTAACAATCTAACTTAACTTTCTTGTTAAGTTATTGTAAACACAGTCTGATGTTTCTTTCTTTCTCTCCCTTCTTATTCCTCCTCCTCCATTCTTTCTATAATAGGTGTTTTATTCTTTGCCTTTAGTTGGTATTTGGATGGTCTGCTTTCTTTGCTATGATTTTTTTTTCCCTCTGGTGACATCTTTTTAGCCTTAGGTGTGCTTCCATCTAGAGCAGTCCATTTAAGATATCCTGTAGTGGTGGTTTATGTGACGCAAATTCTCTTAACTTTCGTTTATCTGGAAATTGTTTAATCCCTCCATCATATTTAAATGATAATCGTGCTGGATACAATATTCTTGATTCGAGGCCCTTCTGTTTCATAACGTTAAATATATCATGCCATTCTCTTCTGGCCTGTAAGGTTTCTGTTGAGAAGTCTGATGATAGTCTGATGGGTTTTCCTTTGTAGGTGATCTTTTTTTCTCTCTAGCTGCCTTTAATACCCTGTCTTTATCTTTGATCTTTGCCATCTTAATTATTATGTGTCTTGGTGTTGTCTTCCTTGGGTCCCTTGTGTTGGGAGATCTATGAGCTTCGGTGGACTGCGAGACTACTTCCTTCCCCAGCGAGGGAAAGTTTTCAGCAATTATTTCTTCAAAGACACTTTCTATCCCTTTTTCTCTCTCTTCTTCCTCTGGTACTCCTATAATGCGAATATTGTTCCGTTTGGATTGGTCACACAGTTCTCTTAATATTCTTTCATTCCTAGAAATCCTTTTATCTCTCTCTGCCTCAGCTGCTCTGTACTCCTATTCTCTGTTTTCTATTCCATTAACAGTCTCTCGCATCTCATCCATTCTGCTGTTAAGCCCGTCGATCGCTTGTCTGATTTCTGTATTGTCTTTCCTCAGTTCCCTCACTTCCTCCCTCAGCTCTTGCACATTTCTCTGTAGGTCCATCAGCATGGTTATGACTTTTATTCTAAATTCTTTTTCAGGGAGGCTGTGCATTTCCATCCCTTCAGACTCCCTCTCTGGGGTTGTCTGGTTGATTTTGGTCTGAACCATATTCCTCTGTCTTTTCATGGCTGTATAATTTGGTCACTGATAGTTGCCACGTATGTCAGCTGGGCTCTTTAAGACTTTAAAAAGAGAAGAAAAAAAAAGAAAAAAAAGAAAAAAAAGAAAAAAAAGAAAGAAAGAAAAAAAAAAAGAAAGAAAAGAAAAAACAAAAACAAAACAAAAAACAAAACAAAACAAAAAAAACAAAAAAATGCCCACCGGACGTAGATTCTGTGGGAATGCTCTAGGTGGCGCTATTGCCCCACTATTCCACAGCTGTGACTGTGCTGCTCCGCAGGGCCCTTTATCGCTCTGGCAGGGGTGGGAACGAATAGGAGGCTGTTGATCTCAGTGAGAAGTGTTAAGTATGGCTACGCTTCCTCAGTCGCCAGCTAAGGCGTCTGAAACTCCCCAGGACTCCCAGCCTGCTGGGCTGAGTGTGCTGGGGCGATCCGGCTCCTCCGCTGGGCTCCTGTCTCTTTAAGACCGCTGAGGAAAGCGCGCACTTTTTTTTTTTCCTTCCCGGAGCCGGCTGCAAGCCCCCTGGCGCGTTCCCCGCTCAGATCCTGCCCCTCTGTCTCTCCAATCTCCGCTGCACTGCGCAATGTGGGTCAGCGCTCCCCGCGCAGATCCCCGGGGCTGGCTACTTCGCGGGGTGCACTTCCACTCCCTCCCGGCTCTGAATCCTCTCCTCCCGCCGGTGCGCTGGGGTGGGGGAGGGCTCGGGTCCCGCCGGGTCGCGGCTCCGTATCTTACCCGCCTCTTGGGGTGCCGAGTCCTCTCGGGTGTAGCTGCACGCTGTGCGCTTTCCTGTGTATTCTCGTCTCTCTTTTAGGAATAGATGTATTTTCTGTGTTTTCGTAGATAAGTATAGTGTTGGGAGGAGATTTCTGCCGCCCTGCTCACACCGCCATCTTCCCGGAAGTTGAGGCCCCTATTCTTGGAGCTGTTCCTTAGCATTGCCCCAGTTCTGCCTCTGATCCTCAGGAAGAGATTTCTTCACTGTGCTGAGACCCAGCTAGGGCCAAAACAGCTGCTTAGCTCACCTGTTGTATTCAAGGCCTCTTTCCAAGGTCCCACCATGGGAACCTGTGACTCATAACTTAGATCCTTAGAAATCTAAGACTCACTAGCTGAATACCAAATCCTCAAAAGTGAAAGGCCTAGGAGGAAAGTCTGGGGAGTCGGGGATAGGGGAGGATGCTTTCCAGGGCCTGGATGTTCTTCCTGGTGTACTTCCTGTAGTTGTCATATTCTAACTCGGCATTGCCTTGGGGATGACCAGGAACTCCTTCTCAGTCGAGCAGCACGTCTGGGGGCCTGGATGGAAGGCGTAGCAGAGCCCACAGCAGTTCCACATGCCAGCCCTGGGAACCAAGGCCGTAATGCCACAGCGTCTCCAGGCCTCCACGTGCATCACCAGCATGTCACTGGAGAGTCAGAAACAGCTCAGCCTGCGCCTGGAGAGAGCTGGGAGGCAGAGCTCCCAGGCTGGGCTGCCTTGGGACCCCTCCCCTCCTCACTTCAGTTCAGCTTTTATCTCCCTTCTGGGAACTGCCCCTTAGCTCCCCTGGGTTCATCCATTCACTAGGACTAGCCCACTACTGTGCCTTCCTGGGTGTCTCAGTCTATCCTGTTCTAGTTTATTCTCTTCTGTTTGATTTTGCATGGCTTTATGAGGTATAATTGACATACAATAAGCTGAACATATTTAAAGTATACAATTTGATGTTTTAATAGACACGTACAAGCTGTGAAACCCTCACCATGACCTGGAGAGTGAACACATCCACCCCCTCCAGAGTATCCTCGGGCCCCTTGGAATCACAGTGCCTCCCCTACCCTTGCCTCACTGCCACCACTTTGCAATCGCAGGTAACTGCCTGCTAGAGACTAGTTCGCATTTTCTAGGATTTATTTCTTTTTCGTACCTAATTGCTCTGGCTAGACTTCCAATATCATATAAAATAAAATAAAAATAAAAATAAAATAATAAAGTAAAATGAAAGTAGCGAGAATGGGCATCCTTGTCTTCTTCCTGATCTCAGGGAAAAGCTTTCAGTTTTTCACCATTGAGTGTTATGTTAACTGGGGGTTTGTCATATATGGCCTTTATTATGTTGTGGTACATTCTCTCTGTATGCACTTTGTTGAGAGTTTTTATCATAAATGGATGTTGAATTTTGTTAAATGCTTTTTCTGCATCTATTTAGGTGATTGTGTGATTTTTAATCCTTCATCTTGTTAATAAATTTGTAGATGTTGACCCATCCTTGAATCCCTGGAAGAAATCCCACTTGATCGTGGTGTGTGATCCTTTTAATGTACTGTTGAATTTGGTTTACTAATATTTTGTTGAGGAATTTTTTAATCTATGTTTATCAGGGATATTGGCCAGTAATTTTCTTGTGGTGTCCTTATCTGGTTTTGGTATCAGGGCAATACTGGCCTCATTAAAATGAGTTTGGAAGCTTCCCTTCTCCTTTATGGTTTGGAAGAGTTTAAAAAGGATTGGTGTTGATTTTTTGAAGGTTGGGTAGAATTCACCAGTGAAGCCATCTGATCCTGGACTTTTGTTTGTTGGGAGGTTTTTCACTACTGATTTAGTTTTCTTACTGATTATCAAACTTTTCAGATTTTCTATTTATTCATGATTCAGTCTTGGAAGGTTGTCTATTTCTAGGAATTTATCCATTCTTTCTAGGCTCTCCAATTTGTTGGCACATAATTTTTCATAAGAGTCTCTTATGATCCTTTCTATTACTGTTGTATCAGTTGTACCATCTCCACTTTCATTTTTGGTTTTATTTATTTGAGTCCTCTCTTTTTCTTGGAAAATCTAGCCAACTGTTTGTCCATTTTGTTTATCTTTTCAAAGAACCAGCACTTGGTTTCAATTACCTTTTATATTGTCTTTTTAGTCCCTATTTCATTTATTTCTCTTCAGTCTTTGTTTTTTCCTTCCTTCGACTAACTTTGGGCTTTGTTTGTCTTCCCTTTGTAGTTCCTTGAGGTGTAAGTTAGATTGTTCATGTGAGATCTTTCTTGTTTCTTGAGGTTGGCATTTATAGCTGTAAACTTCCCTCATAGAAGTGCTTTTGCCTCATCTCATAAGTTTTATGTATATTTTCATTTGTCTCAAGGTATTTTTAATTTCTCTTTGATATTTTTGTTGACCCACTGGTTGTTTGTTCAGTAGCATGTTGTTTAATCTCCATGTATTTGTGAATTTTCCAGTTTTCTTCTTGTAATTTATTTCTAGATTTATACTATTATGGTCAGCAATGATGCTTGATAAATTTGTCTTTTTAAATTTGTTAAGACTTGTTCTGTGACCTAACATAGAGTCTATCTTGGAGAATGTTCCATGTGCACCTGAGAAGAATGTGTATTCTGTTGCTTTTGGATGGAATGTTTTGCTTGGACAAGTTTTTAAAATGTGTTTGTATTTCAAAAATTACAGTAATTGCTGATGTTGTCAAAGGAATACAAGTAGTTAGTTTTAAAAATCAAATATGTCTTTGATGCTGGATAAAAAGAAGGAAATACAGCCATCTCCTTTTCCATCTCAATCCCTGCTACCTACAGGTAACAACTTTAACTCTCTTAGCTGTCTTTTGATATTTACCACCATATTCCTAAATAAGGCACTTATATTCCTAGTTCTTAAATAATTTTTAATTAAAGAGTTCTTAAATAAAAATCCCCTGATGTTTATTACCTGCTGACCTCTTACGAAAGGTAAGGATTTAGTGCTTTTACTCTCCTCCCACATTTAAAAAATGCTTCCTCTCAGTATTTAACAATCCCTATTGCCAGTTACATCATATTTAGTGGTTGAATATTTAGCGTTTCTGGCATGGCCCTTTCACCGTCTTGGGCTACATGAGTAGAAGGTACGTAGTTAGTAGGTAATGTAGTTACAGTGACTTTCATTGCTCACAACTGAGTGATGGCGCATATTCAAGACACATTCCCTTTACTAGGAAGCTGCCAGGTGTGCATGCAAGCACGTTTCCAGTAGAGCAGGATAGGTCCTTGGTCCCGTCCTGAGGTGCCTGGCCCCACTGTGAAGAAAGAAGCATCCTTGTCTTGGCAGCATGGTGTCCTGAGGAAATAGCCACGCTCCAGCCACCTGCAGTTCCATGCTCAGGAAAACACTTCCACAATAGTTAGCTGTGGTCAAAGATTTCATTTTAATGGACTGCATGGTTTAAGGTATCCCTCCTTTCCCCTGAAACTCCTGGGGGCTCGTCAGCCATTGTGCAGGTAGCTGGAGAGTGAGGTGCTCATGGCCGGGAGCTCTGGGGCTGAGGAGAAGATCTGAACTTAGGAGTTTGGGTCATGAGGGTCTGAGCTGCCTCTGGATGTGACGGTCAAGTGAGAGGGCCTTGGACAGTGGCGCCCTGAGAAATGTCAGCTATGGAGGTGAAGGAAAGGATTCTGTAGAAAAGACAGAGATGGAGCAGCCTGAGGAGCAGGGAACCAGAGCCAAGAGAAGCGAACATTTCCTAGAGAAGCGCGTGATGTGCAGGGTCACATTCTGTTGAGGGAACAGGTGAGATAGAAAGCAAGGGGAGGGTTGGAGGTGCAACCAGGTGAGAGGGGGCCATGCCTTCTGTACGTGGCTACCTCCTAGGGACTTTCACAAACCAACCCTTTCACTGAGTACCTGCTTTGTGCCCCACTCAGGGCAGGGGACACTGCAGTGACCCCAGTTCCTGCCCTCATGGGGCTCACAGTCCGATTGGTGAGGCAGACTTGTCACCACACAGAGTGATGACTCTGAGTGGTCAGAGCTTGGGCAGCAGAGCCCAGGGGTCTGGAGGCCAGGGAAGACTTCCTGGAGGAGGGGATATCTGAGCTGGGATACTCTGTGGTATGGAGAACAGATCAGGGAATGAAACTGGTAACACAGAGACCAGTGTGGAGGGTGAAAACTATTCTATGTTGCCCAAGGACAGAGCTCAGATCAGTAGGTAGGATGTATTTCTAGGAATAAAATTCAGGAGTCGGTGGATGATAGATTAACATTTACTAAATCAAGCAATTTCTCAGTCGCTCACTGCCGTTCTCTCAATGCTACCAGTTGGGTATTCTGATCCTCATTTTTCTGATGGGGAAACTAAGGCTCAACTTGCACATCCAGGAAGTGAAAGAGCCAAGATTTGAGTCGAGGTCTCTATGGCTTCAGTGGCCCTGGCCCTGCTTCTGTTTATTAAGCCTGGCCCTCAACCAAGAGGTTTTGGCATAATCTCATTTAGTTCTTCCAGCAGTCCTGTCTGTCCCGTAAGTGGGAGGTCCTCATTTTGAAGCTGAAACAAGGCTTAAAGAAGAGTACTGTCACAGCCAGATGACCCAACTAGGACTCAGTGGCTTGTGTGTCTCCTCATCAGCTACACAGGCAGGAAGTGAAGGTAGCAGCATGGGACATGGTGTGGTGTGAGAGTCCCAGCAGCGTGACTGAGGGCAGAGGAACAGGTTAGGGGAATACTGCCTTTTCCGTGGCTAACGCAACCTGTTAAGTTCTCTCCTCTGGAAAAAGCAGCATTCGTTGATTCTTCAGAGACAGGGCAAACATCAAACTTCAGTAAAGATATAAAATCAATAACAGACAACATTTTGACAAAATCTAGACACTTACAGTGACATTAAATATGTTAAATTTGAGGAAACCTGAAGGAAAGGTGAGCCATTCATCCATTCATTAAGCATTCCCCTAGCGCCTTCTCAGTGCCTGGTCCTGTGGGCACTTCTGGGAGCCTGCCTTTAAGACCTCACAGTCTAGTCCCCAGGCAGTGACAAAAGACTTACCCATGGAACAGAGAAAATTTACCCTTTAGGAGCTTGAACACAGTGAAACCAGCCTTTCTGGCTAGTAAGATACACAAGGCTAGTTGAAACATTTCTAGAGTCGTTTTAGAAACAGGAAGATTCTACATCCATATTTTAAAAATAATTCAATACATTTTAAACAGTGTTGTGAGGAGAGAAGCGCAGGAAGCTTTAACCTAGAGGGTGTGTCTGACCCATCCTAGGGATCAGGTGGGGCCTCATGGAGGAAGGGGTGCTCCAGCTGAGACCTGAGAGATGACTTGGGGCAAGGCAGGAAAAGAGGACCGGGCAAATGGTACCCTAGGCAGAGGTGAATTTAGGTATGAAATACAGTGAGTGAGCAAAACAGCCCTGGGCCCAGCCCTTGTAGAGCTCATGATCCAGAGGGAGAGACAGATTTGTCACCAGTGACACCCAAGGTTGGTCAGAGCTGGGCTGTAGGAGCCCCCAGCTGAGGAAACCCAGAGGGGGCCCCTGATTCATTGCTGAAGAAGGAAACACCTGAGCCGCATCCTTGAAGGCCAACTAGGAGTTAGCAGATATTCAGTAGAGAAAATCAACAAAATCAGAAGATGATTCTTTGAAAAGATTAATACTCCTCAAGGGGACAAAACAAATTTCAATTAAAAGGAATGAAAAATGAGACAGCAATATTCTAACTATAGGATAACAAGAGGATATTAAGATCAACTTTAGCCAATAAATGTGGTGATGTAGAGGAAATGGACATTTTCCTAGGAAGAACACAGTTTAGCAATATTGACACTAGAAGAAATAGAAAACCTGAATAGTCCTCTATCTGTTAGATACATTGAATCCTTAATTTAAAATCTTCCCATAAAGAAAACTACAGGCCCAGATGGCTTTGCTGATAAATTCCTCCAGACATTTAAGAAAGAAATAATACAGTTACCCAAACTTTTCAAAATAATAGGGAAAGTGGGAGCACTTCCTTATTTATTTTGTGAGTCCAATAGAATCCTGATACCAAAACCTAACAAAGTCACTATAAGAAAGGAAAATTTTAGGTCAAGATCTTTCATTAACATGGATACAAATACCCTAAACAAAATTTATTAGCAACAGAATCCAGCAATATATAAGAATGATAATAAATTACATTTATTCCAAGTGGGATATATTCCAAAACCACAAGGTTGATTTAGCGTTTGAAAAGAAATCACTAGAATTCACCTCAGGAATAGTATAAAGGATAAAAACCATAGGTTCATATTATAGAGGAAAAGCATTTGACAGAATTCAATACGTGTTCATGATAAAAGGACTCCAAAAAGTGGGACTAGACAGGAACTTCCTTAATCTGACATAGGATATCCTACTGAAAGAGTTCAGTGAACACCATATTTATACCTAAAGATTAAAATGAACCCTTTCCCCCAATGTTTGAAATAAGTATCACTTTTTCTAGTCAATGTAGTATTGGAGGTTGTGCAGTAAAGCAAAAAGAAAAAAAACATGAAGATTGAAAAAGAAGTAAACCTGGTTATTGGCTGATGACATGACTGTGTGCATAAATAAGCCAAAAGAGCCTTAAAAAAACTATTAAAATGATTAAATTATTTTTAGCAAGGTTGTTCAATACAAGATCAGTATACAGAAGTCAGTTACATTTCTAACAATTGGAAAATGAATTTTAAAATACCATTAAAACCCCTCAAATATCTAGGAATAAATTCAACAAAAGATGGGTAAGAACTCTACTCCAAAAACTATGAAACATTGCTGAAAAAGTTAAAGAATACTTACATAAAACTGGAAAGGCATTAATTACCCTGTTCATGGATTGGAAGACTCAATAGTGTTGTTATTTATGTTCTCCAAATTGAACTATGGATTTGCACAATTCCATTAAACATCCTAGCAAGTTTTTTGTCATGAGGAACAAGTTGATTCTAAACTTTATAGGAATTGTAGAGGTCCTAGAATAGAAAATGTTAAAGAAGAACAAAGTTTGAGGACTTACTATCAGATTTCAAGACTTAACTGCAAAGCTAAAGTAACTAAGACAGGGTAGTATTTGGCGCAAGGATAGACAGATGGACCACTGGAACAGAATAGACTGTCCAAAACTAGACCCACACCTATACGTTGATTTTTCCCACAATGGTAGCACTGCCTCTCAGTGGGGTAAGATGGTCGTTTCAGTAGATAGTGCAATTGCATATCCATATGGAGAAAAGCCTCACACCCCTCCTTCCCTTGGACATTGACAATGTCTGGAGACATTTTTGGTTGTCAAAACTTGGGGTGTATTACTGGCAGGGAGCAGGGAGCAAAATCGTCCCCAGCTGAGAACCACTGGCCTAAACAAACATAAAAAGTCATGGAGCTGAATTTAACGTTTTTTGCATATCATTTCTTAAAATGTCATTCCTCAGTTGAAAAGTTTTAAATATACACAAACACACACAAAAAACTCTTGCTAAAAGTAACCCCTTAGGCCCTTTAGAACTTATATGTGAAGCAGCAGCAAAGGAGTCCACTGAAGTTAACGCTGCCCTGCATGTGGAAGCATGCAGTTTTTCAATCCCAAGAACACCTATTCTCCCAGACGGTGTGAGTGACACAGTTGACAGCATGATGAGGCCGGCCCTGGTGGCAGTGTCTGAGCCCTGCCTCCCCGGGTTTCCCTTCTCCTGGGTGATGCAGTGCGTGAAACCATCACCTAGGAAACCTTCTTACTCTAGGCACCCTAAATGTCCATTGGCCGGGTGTGGGAGAATCGGCTGCTCTGTCCACGCAGTGGAGGACCACTCAGGGATAAAAGGGACCGGGCCAGTGACACATGGCAACACAGCAGATCCACAGACATAACCGAACAGCGGAAGACAGAACAGACTACAAGTGGTCTATCTCAAAGGAGTGAGAACAGGATTCAGAGAGTATCTCTCATGTGACTAGGATTTGACGTCAGAATAGTGGTTTTGGGGGGTACTGACTGGAAGACGGCTTGGGGGTGGGAGCCCTTTGGAGTGGGGGGATATTCTCGATTTTGATCTACGTGATACATATTAAAAAATGATGCAGCTCTACACTTAATATTTGTGTACTTTATGTAAGTTATATTTCATTAAGAGGAAAAAACACGAATGAATTTAGTGAGGTCACTGGATAGAAAGTCATTTACGTAACCCAGTTGTAGTTCTATATACCAGCACCAAAGAAATTGAATTGGAATTTAAGATACCATGAATAATAACGTCAAAAAATATCGCTACCTAGGAATAAATATAATCAAAGGGGGTGCAAGACTTGCAGAGAAACTTAGAGACTAACTGAGGAGAGAGAACACATTTATAGATTGAAAGACATTATTGGCAAGATGCCATTGTCCTGAAAATGATCTGTAGGTTCAGTCAAATTCCAGCCAAAATCTAGGACAATGGCTTTCAACCTTTTGACTGTGTTTGGGTTATACACACATTCACACAGTCACACACCTCAAGAACAAAAGTTTTATAAAACAGTTTTTCTCTGACAGCTTAAGATTGGCTTTGATTTTTGTAATCTTTTTTTGTTGTTGTTATCTGTGAGCTTGGTTTTGTTGTTTTTCAATCCCACATATAAGTGAGATTATACTGTATTTGTCTCTCTTTTTTTTGACTTACTTCATTTAGCCTAATGCCCTCAAGGTCCATCTAATATTTTCCGTTATATTGACAAAATTTTTAATGCTGGTTTGTGCAACTAAATTGATTTCATGACTCACAAATGGGACAAGACCTGCAGTTTTAGAAATAGCATGTGAGGGATGACCAAGTCATTCTAGAAAACCATTGTCCAGCTGAGAGCAGACTGATACATGGTGGGGTTCTAAGCACCGTGATGGGGCGTTGGAGTAGGGAAGCTGTCTGACCTTCACGCTGAGGGTGCTGTCCTCCAGGCTGCCCCCTTCATGACTCAGCATGCGAGGCGCTCTTTTTGGCTTAGTCACCTCACACCCAACAGTGTTTCCATGCGCCAAATACTACCCTGTCTTACCCATGACCATCACGTTGTATCTGCTGTTTATTTTCGCTGTCTGGCTTCTCACAGAGCACACGGGGTCACTGAACAGCCTGTGTTATATACCCTGGTAGTGTGATAGAATGTTCTGGCCTAGAGAGGGTGGGGAGGACAGGGGGCGTGTGGGTGGGGAGGCACTGAAAAGAGGGAGACGGTGAAAAGACTGTGATACAGGAATATGGAATGTATACAAGTCACCTTTAAAAATGGGTAGGTAGAGGGAAGATAAGCTGAATGAGACAGTGTTCGTCTTTCATAGTGGGGCTGGGGGTCGATAGAAAATAACTGTAAATACAAGCCGACTTCTAGTTGAAGATCTCTGAAATAGAGGTGAGCAAAGGACACTCATTATCGAATGTCAGGGGGGTGAGGCTGGGGGACAAAGGTTAATTAGGGCACTATTAGGGGGCATGTCTGAGGTGGTATGTAGCACATAAAATGGTAGGCTTTTGGTTTTTGTTGTCTTTTAGCTAGACTCTGGCTGCCGCATGGAGTACAGCTGCAGAACGTGAGGCTGCAGCCGGTGGGCGGGGAGGAAGCTGGGCAGCAGCCCATGGACGCATTCAGCAAGATACTGAAGATCACCTGTGTGCCTGGCCTGGTGCAGGATAGTGCGGGGGCCACAGAAGTGATTGGGACAGCCCTGGGCCCCACCCTCTTGGGGCTCACAGTCCAGTACAGGAGACAGAGTGGAAACAAGTGCCTGATGACAGGGTCATTCCCAGTTGTGATAGGTGTTCTGAAGGGAATACACAGAATGACAGGAGGGGCAGGGGGTCCCTGTATAGGGAGGTCAGGGAGGGCATGTTGGTCAGAGCTGAGACAGAGCCTGGACCAGCGTGGTGGGAAGGGGTCTGGGAAAGAGACGCAGGAGGCAGAATGGACAAGACACGTGGCTGAGAGGCTGTGGTGGAGGGGAACACTTGAGTCCCAGGTCTCTGGCCTGGTGACAGTATCGACCCAGGAGGAGGAACCACTGTGTGGGGGGCAGCGGGGGCAGATTTGGATGTAGTGAGTGTGATACATCTGGGAGGTGTCCAGGGGCCTGTGGACACCCAGGTGTGCAGTCCTCAGTCCTGTCCCAGCCTGGCTGCTCTCAGCCACCCCTTCTTTCCAACCCTCCATTCCCACACCAACCTTGGTCCTGAACCCCAAATCTGGCTACCGGACCAAGAGAGATTGCTGTCAGCCTCTGTTCTGAAAAGCTTCCCCCCCCCCCCCACAATTCCCTGCACCCTGGACGTGTGCTGCCCCGGGGTGCCCATTCCCAGAGCCACCTACTGCCCAGGTCCCCGTGTTTGGTCTACTCTGAGACACCCGCACATGCCCCCAGGAATGCAGCAGAAGCTGGTCCTGTCTCTCCTTGCTGCCCTCTGGCCCCTGTGCTCTGCGGTCCTGACGTGAAGGAGCTGGTGTCAGTTAGGCGCCCAGCTCCCAGCCCAGCACCAGGGCCGTGTATGGTCATCACACCCCATTTCACAAGGCAACTCAAAGCGGATTGGCATTGTCCAGGCAGTAAGTGGCTGAGCCCCAGGTGGACCTCAGGTTGGTCTCCACAGCTTGGGCCCCAGCTCCCAGAAACACCAGGGCCTGTGTTACAGTAAGCGTGGCCGCAGCAGCTGGCAGTCGCCAAGAGGGCCCTGGGTACCCTCCTTGGATTTTACTGGCAGCTCCAAGCAGAGCTCCTCAAATATGTCTGCTACCCCTTAAAAAAAATGAGAACTTGTATACTTCTAGTGCACTTACAGGTTGACAGCTAAAACTTCCCACAAGTTCAAGTAGGTGCAAAGGATATAATTTTGGGTGTGTTATGAATACTGATAGTTTCAAACAGTGGGTGCATCCTTCCTTTGAAGTATCTAATGCAGTCCACATACTCTCATGATTTGGTGTCTGCCAATATCCAGTTTAAAAGAAAAATAAATAAACTCTTCTTTGGCGGTCAGAAATTTTATATTGTTGCTTTTTGTCCTTGAACTTGTATTTACAATTCCCTCCCAGAACTCTGCCTAATGAATTATGTAGCAGCAAGTAGAATTCAAATTTTAATTTTGTATAGTTTCCTGTGACCATAATTCTAAGTGTTAAAATATTTGCTTCTGGATTGAGTTACCTTTTAAAGTTATTAATGAACGGTTAATTTAAAACATTGCATATATTATACATTGTCATGGAAAACAGTTAAACATTAAAAGGAAACTGATATGTTGGAAATGAATCTCCAGATGAACTAGACAGAGCATCGCCAATTATTTCGTGCATTGTTGGACGAATATTAATTATCGCAGGAGTGAGGGTTCAGCATCAATTCGCCTTGGTGTTTAAGATTCAAATGCTGAGAACCTTCGTTCACAAAGCAGCAGCTAGGCAAGGAACTTTCTTTTCCAGCAGCACCAGCCAGCTCTTGAGCTACTTACACGGTATGTGCCCAGAATCTCACTGTGAGGACCTCACAGCTGTTAGGTCTTCAGGGATGATGAAGTCTAGGACTGGAGCCACCAGACTTGCAAAGACGACCGGGTGGTCACATGCTCACAGTCACTTAGCATTTCAGCTGCCCTTTCTTTGGATCCAGAAGGTCCCCCTCTGCTGCAGCCCTAACTGCATTTGGGGAAGATTTGGAAAGAAAGGGAGCCTGCCTTTCCTCTGGCAAATCAGGGGGCGACAGTGCCAGGGAGAGGGATGCCCAGCTGGCTGGCTGGTGGCTTGAGGGAGGAATAGAGGGAGCTAAGCTCTGGCAACTGAGTCTTTACAGTTACCCAAGACTTTGTGCCCTGGGAGCCCCTGTGACCCCCCCAGGGTTGTGGCCCCTCAGTCTGAGGACCTCCCCTCCAGGGTAGGGTTTCTCATTCCTGGCTGCTTGTAGAATCTTCTGGGTGATTTAAAAAGATGCCTTGGGGGTCACTCCACGTGGGTGACTTGGCATCACCCGGGCAAGGCCTGGTGCGGTTCTTGTTTAAAGTGCCCCGGGTGATTCTGGCTTGTGGACACCAAGGCACGGAGGGGCAGGGCTCGTAGGGGCTCCCGGCACACACCTGACCCCTCTCTTCCCCTGCAGTGTACCACTGGGTGGAGATGCGGACCAAGATGCGCATCATGGGCTTCCGGGGCACAGTCATCAAACCGCTGAACGAGGAGGCGGCTGCTGAACTGGGCGCCGAGCTGCTGGGCGAGGCCACCGTCTTCATCGTGGGTGGCGGCTGCCTGGTGCTGGAGTACGGGCGCCACCAGGCCCAACAGCGCCGCAAGGAGGAGGAGCAGCGCGCCGCCTGGGACGCGGTGCGGGACGAGGTGGGCCACCTGGCGCTGGCCCTGGAGGAGCTGCAGGCGCAGGTGCAGGAGGTGCGCGCCCGGCTCGGCACCCAGGAGGCCAGGTCCCCGCCCCAAGCAGTGTCCCCGTCCAAGGAATAGGAGCCTGCTGAAGCCTGAACTTGGACATGACTGATGTGGCCTTTTCCCTGCACTACCCTTGCCTGTGTTGATCCAGAGGACACCACCTGGGTCTTGATGGAACTTGAATTCGGTTGCTCCCTACTGACCCGTGGTACCTTCCACTGGGACCAGCCTCCAGTGGGTGAAGCGTCCAGCGTAGCCCCTCCAGCCTTCAGCTCACTGGTACAGCCCACAGGGCTCGTCTCCTCCCTCACGCCAACCACAAGGTCCCAGCCTGCAAGACACCCTCACTCTTCTGGCAGAAGAAAAATACGGAACCCGGACTAAGGCGGAATCGACCTGGCACCCCTTTCTTCACCTGATCAACATTACCTTTCCCCAGACGCCCATCCTTTACACAGGAACTCGCTCTCCCCTTGGGCAGTGGGTGCAGACCATCGCGAGGAGCTGCAGTGTCTCTCAGTGAACTCCGTGCCCCTTACCTCCTAAGGTGGGCTCTTACTGGAACCTCATTGCTCTCCGGAGGGGGATGAAAGGGACGCTGGCTTGGTCCACGGAATGTTCAGTCTTCCCCCTCAGCCTGATCTGAGATGCCAAGTGGAATATTCCAGCAGAACCCTCCTCACCCTTCAGTCTGTGGTACAACCCACTGGAATGGCAGGGCAGTGCCCTCCCTACCCACCTTTGTGGTGGAAAATTTGACCCTGTCTGCAGCTTGTCTAGCCTGTCTTTTAGCCTTGGCCCCCTGCTTACCTGCCCTCAAAGTCCTTGGGCCTTTCCTGACCTGTGTCCTTTCCTACCTTCCCGACGGTCTTCTCCAGTGGCCTCTCTCAGGAGACTGCCAGCCATGGATTAGATGGTCACACCCCCAAGTTCCATCCACATCTGTTGATCTGTGCGCTCTCGCCCTCCTCCCCTGGGGCTCTGGGCTGGTCAGCAGTCCCTTCATGCAGTGGCTCCCTCCTGCCCTCTGAGCTCCAAACCCTACTTGCGTCCCACAAGACTAGGCCATCAGTTCGTCTTACCCTCTTTATCAGTTTCCTGGGGCTGTCATAACAAATGACCACAGACTTGGTGACCTAAAGCAACAGGAACTCTGTCTCACAGTTCTGGAGTCCAGAGATCTAAAATCAAGGTGTTGGCATGCCATGCTCCTGCTGGAGGCTCCAGGGGGGACCTTCCTGGCCTCCTCCAGCCCCTGGTGGCTTCAGGCACTCCTTGGCTTGCATATCTCCAGCCTCTGCCTCTGTCTTTATGTGGCCTTCTCTTCTGTCTCTTGTAAGACACCTGCCATTGAGTTTAGGGCCCATCCTAAATGTAGGATGGTTTCACCTCAAGATCCTTAATTACACCTATAAAGACTCTTTATCTAAGTAAGCCCACATTCACAGGTTCCAAAGGGTTAGGATGCGGACAGATCTTTTGGGGAACTGCCACTTAACCCATTACACCTCCTACCCCAAGAGTATGCTGGGACTTCTGCCAACCACCGGGACATTCGGCCTTCCCTGTGAGGGTGAGAGGAACAGTCCAGCAACCACCTTCTCTGTGGTTCCTCTTCCAGGAATCGTTATTGATGCAGGAGGGGTGTGGGTCCCATCATTCTGCATTCTTATATTTCAGGCTGTAGATGTTTCCTAATTAAAAGAGCCCCAGAATGAGAAAGACATCTTAAGGATGTGTCTGAGAACCATGATGTGGATCTCCAAAGTCGGTACAAGTCCCATTAAAATTAGGAGAGAAGCTGAGAGCGTTCTGAGTGGGCAGAGTCACCCTATGAACTCTTTCCCAGATGGGGCAACGGAGGCCCAGGGGAAGCAAGGGGACGAAGCCAACGGAAAACTGACCATCCAAGGTGGTGAAGTAGTGTGAGCAGACTGGGAGCCCAGGGAGGGGATGGAGAAGGGGTGCAGGGTGCTCGAGGGCCCCGGAGCAGAGCGAGGAGGAGGAGCAGGTGGGCGGGAGCTGATCGCGGGGTGGGGCAGGAATACACACAGAGAGCCAAGGCGCCCAGAGGTGGTGTGGAGAGGCAGGGGCCCTCAGGCCCCATCAGAGCAGCCCCACATCTTAGCATTTAGTTAAAGGGGTTAGATTCGTTCCCCCTGGGCACGTTTCCAAGCAGCTACAGGCGAAGATGCGGGTGGGTGGGGGGGTGGGTGTTTAGTCACTTCCCCAAGGGGTAAACAGGATCTGGACACAAGACCCACCCAGACAGAAAACCAAGAAACAGGTACTAAACATCAACTGAATTCCTTCTGGACGAAGGGGAGAAGCTGATGTAGAGGGAGCTGAGGTGGATGCCCTGTGGGGCTGCCTTTAAAATTAGAAGTGACCTGAGTGGACGAATGATGGGGGGAAGAAGGCTAGGGAGGCAGCACGGCACGAAGGGGTGACAGCTGGAGCCCAGTGAGCAGGCGCAGGCCTCGTCTCCACAGTTTCTCCTGGGGTCTGCTCTAGCCCTGACGCCTCTCTGGAGCAGCGGTTGCTGGAGGCCAGGGATTGGAACTGCCTCCCCTCTCCCCACTCATCATGTCAATAAATAGCTGCCATAATGTTATTTTCTTCGTGTCATTCATGAGAAAACAGGCACAGAGAGGGAATGTCATCTGCTCAAGGTCACACAGGGAAGAAGCAGAGGAGGGATGTAAAGATGGGCAGTCTGGGCCAGAGCCTAAATGCCTAACCCCTGTGCCATCCTGACTCTAATGTGGCACTGCCCTCCCATCTCCCAGGCTCAGAACAGCTCTGACGCATCCTTGTATGGGCCAGACCTGAGACTGCATCCGTTTCACCCACTGGGGGAGGGCAGAGGGTGGGGTCAGGGTGTGGAAGTGGGGAGAATCCCCTCACAACACACAAGGACAGGAGGACAGTTCATCGCCGTGGTCTCCCACCAGCTAAAATTTTGTATACATTTGTGACTTGGGGAGAGGGGTCAGAATAAATTTGTAAATGAGGTTGTCTTCAAAGTGATGCTTTTTTTTCATATTTAAAAACTTCCTGTTAACTTCAGAAAAATGTCCTTTGTTTATTCTTTCATTCAAGAAACGTTCACCCAAGTGTCTGTTATGTGCCCCACCCTGTTCTGCACTGTGCTGGGGTCCCAGCCAGGAGCAAGACAGCCCCACCTGCCCTCACAGGCTCACCGCCCAGCAGGCAGGCAGATGCAGTCAGACGTTTCTCTTCCTGTGTCTCTCTGCCTGCCTCAGCAGTTGTTTGGGAAGAAGGGGCTGAATCCAGACTCGTCTCCTCCTGAGGGAATCAGGACTAGAGCCTCAGGAACTGGAACCCATCCACAGACTTGCAAAGCCTCAAACCGCATCCCCATCTCCTGACAGGCTGTTACCCACTCTGCTGGTTTCCCTGTTGAGTAGGCCCTTGCCTGGAGAGAGCCACCCAGGTGAAAACTGACTTCATGGAGCCCCTGCCTGACCCATCGGCCCGTATGGCCATCCCTGTGCTAGCCACTGTGTCTCTGTGTGGCCAGGCCTGGGTCCCAGCCCCAGTGGACAGGAGGGAGAGGAGAAGCATGTCCAAAGGAGAACTGAGTGGGCACCATGCACCCACTCATTAGACAATGTTTACTAAGTGCCTGCTGCATGCCTTGCCCCATTCTAGTAGCTTGCAGTCAGCCAGCAGCGAGACAAGGGCCCCACCACCATAGGGCTGACACCCGCAGGAGACAGAGCTAATCCAGTGTCAGAGTTCAGGAGCCCTGGGGACAGCTGATTGAGGGCAGGTGGTCGGAGTTGAGCCCTGAAGGCAGCTTCCAGGGAGTGGGAAAGGGTTATCGGTAACTAAAGGCCCTAAGGCAGGTGAGGGGTTGGCCTGTTCCTGGGACAGCAAGAGGTTACGGCTCTCAGAATAGAGCAGGGGTTAGAGGACTAAGGCCGTTTGGCCAAATCCAGCTGCCTGCTGTCCTTGCAAATAGAGATTTGTTGGAACATAGCCACACCCATTTGTTTATGTGTTGTTTATGACTGCTTTTGCATTGCAATGGCCAGCTTGAGTATTTGTGAAAGATATCACACAGCCTTCGAAGAGGAAAATATTTACTGTATGGCCCTTCACACCAAAAGAGTTTTCCAACCCCTGGAATAGAGTGAGCAAGGGGCAAGCGATGGACTATGGGGGCTGGGGGAACAAAGGCTGACGGCCTTGCCTCTGTTGGCACAACTCTAGAGGGTCGTAGCAGCTCCGGCGCCCCATAGGATTGTGACTGCATCCTATGTATGTATGTCATGAGTATATACATGTGTATGTATCATGCAAACCTACATAAAGCTTCTCCCCACCCAGTCCTGTTTCCTCCACTCCGCACTCACAGGAGCTGTTCCCCTGAGCCTCTGTGGCGACCCTACTGCACACACATCTCAGACTGCATCCCAGTCTGAGGCAGCAAACCAGTAAAAAGCATAGTTCATATAATCCATCCTATACATGTTTATATAATAATGCACAATTCATACTATGCATTAGAATTATAATTTATGCTATAGTCACCACATAATTCATAATCTCATTATATATAATGGAATATGAAAATATTTAATGTAATACTTGACAGCGTATCTTAAGTGTGTGTGTGTGTTTGATTGGAATGCGTTTCACTAATTACCCGTAATATGTGCAGTGCAGTCTGATGCTTCTCTGTATTCTATCTCATGAAGAAAACCTACAGATACATGTGTATCATATATAACAAATGTGTATTATAAACATATAAAATCCATTATCTGTATTCTAGAACACATGTATGTTAATATCATACAGCACATATTATATATATTGTTAGAACAAAATTTTCACTAAACAGTAATTGCCCTTACCATACCCAAAGCATTGTTATTTTCTATTCTCTTTACTGTGTGTTATAAGTATATACATGTGTATGTATTACGCAAACCTACATAAAGTGGGTGGCCTTGGGCCACGGTGAAAACTTCAGCTTTTACTCTGGGAGAGGTGGGAGCCATGGTAGGGCTCTGAGCAGAGGAGGGACATGAGTTGACTTGGTTGTATCAGGATCCCCTAACAGACTGGAGGAGGCGAAGGTGGAAGCTGCCAGCCCATGGAGACGGACTGTCCAGGCAGGAAGGGATGGTGGCTGGACCAGGCAGAGACAGTGGACGTAGGTCGAAGTGGGATTCCAAGCTTGTTAATATTGCAGAAGTGAAGCAGACGGGATTTGCTGGGCGATGAGATGTGGGAGTCATTGGCGGCTTCCAGGTTTTTGCTCTGTGCACCTAGAAGGGAAACGTTGGCTCCTCCTGAGATGGTGAGGCTGCAGCAGAACCAGATGTGGGGAGATACTGACCGCCCTGCCCTTCCCCAGCCCCTAGTTGCCTCAGACGAGCACCCTCTGGCAGGCTTTTGTTATTTGTACTGAATGTACCAGCAAGACCTGGAGAGACAGCCTCCTCTGTCTGTACTACTGTGTGACATCACTGAGCTCATTTTCATGCCTTGTAACTGAGGTTCTATGTCTGGTTGCGTCCTCCATCAGGGGACACCTCTGATACCACTGGGACATCCTGGAGGAAGTCGGCAAGTGGAGGTGGTGGGCTTGGACTTGGGACCCTTAGGGTTATCCCCTCACCCCTGGAATGGCAGTGCCCAGACCAGGCTCCACCAAGTAAGGGTGATGTGGACCTGGGGTGGGGGGGACACAGTGGGCTTTCCATCACATCCAAGATGCCCCCCTAGCTCAAAGGGCATGTCCTGTGCCTTGATATTTATTCTTTCTAAATTGCACGGTCTCTTCATAAAAACCCAGCCATTTCAGAGAAATCAACTTCCTTCCCTGAAAGGAAACCTGTCTACAGTTTGGGGGAACTTTGGCAGACCCCTTTGAGGGATGGTCTGGTCATGCGAGGATCCCTTAAGATCCCCCATGTATGGGCATGGGTGCTGCCCACTTCTCTCGCAGCACTGAGCACCGGCGTGCGTCTTTGCAGCCAGCGTGAGCATTTCCTTAGGCAGATACCAAAAGCTTAAAGAACTGAATGTGTTAAAAATGTTAATTTTTCAAGCCATTGTGCATGGTGGGATTTCATGGTTCTTGTGATTTGCATTTTCTTGCTTGCCTGTAGGTTGGGCATCTTTTTGGCCATTTATTAGACATTGGTGTGCTTTTGAAAAAATGCCCGTTTTCACCGTTTGTCTCTTTGATGTTTGTTTCTGGTGTGTTTTATCCTATTGAGGTTTTTCATTTTCAAGTAACCAAATCTATTAACCTTTTTTTTTTCAGGCATTTGTTTTTTTCTGTCTTTATTTGAGAAGGGTTCCTCTACCTCACGGATTTATATCTTCGACTCTATTTTCCTCTCATATTTTTATTCAAGTTTTCTTTGTGTTTAAGTCATAAGTCATTCATTGATATTAAGCATCAGTTTTGTTTTGGTTTTGATGACTGTAAAGCCAGGATCAGCTTTCTTCACTTTCCAAGCGAATGGGTGGGTGGCTGATGTTTGAAAGTGTGTGGAACAGTCCAGCCTTCCGCTCCTCACCTGGGACTGAACGGCAGCGTCCACTGCGTCCCCTCCACACGGGCGCTGCTTTCTCAGTCCTGTTCGGTTGTCCGCTTGTCTGCCTGTGTCATTGCTTTTTGAATGACAAGAGTTTGAAAATGTATTTTGGGCTCTTCTAGGCAACCTGGCAGTCCCGTTCTTATTCTCACATCTGAGTGTTTGTGCCTCTGCTCTCGATAATGCATTTTTTTAAAGTTAATACTTTTTGATTGCTTCTCGGCCTTTTGGCTAAGATCAAGTGTGGAATCTGTTCTTGTCAGTTTAATATCTGATACATCCTCTACCCAAGGACAATGTATTAAATGAGTTTTTGGAGCCAGGAAGTAGAGTAGGAGCTTGCCCCGTCCTCTCCACACATCAATCTGGTATTGCAGTGCCTCGGGGAACACTGTACCCCTCTTGGGGACAAAAAAAATTAATACTTTCTTGGGGAGCAGTTTTGGGTTTACAGAAAAACTGGGCAGAAAGAGAATCTTCATATATCCCCTTCCACCACACACATACATAGTTGCCCCTATTATTAATATTTGCATTAGTGGTTACATTTATTACAATCGATGCCTCAATATTGATACTGACTAAAGTCCATAGTTACATTAGGGTTCACTTTTGGTGTTGAACATTCTGTGGGCTTGGACAAATGTATAATGACATGCATTCACCATTTTAGTATCTTGCAGAACAGTTTCATGGCCCTAAAAACCCCTGTGGTTTACCTAGTCATCACTCCCTGCCCCACCCTGATTTCAGCCCATAGATGCTGATTGTGGACTTCTGTCCTCCAAAACTGAGAGAGAATAAATTTCTGTTTTAAGCCGTCAAGTTCATGGTAATATGTTAGAGCAGGAGACTAATAACACTCCCACAATCTCTGATGACTCGTCCTGAGTAGCTCTGACCTCTCAAAAAAAGAACATGCCTATTCCACCTTGCTGGGGGTGTGGAAGGATTTTCCAGAGACTTCTCATGGCTTTCTGCTATGTTGCCTGGGAGAAAAAATAATTCCTCAACTGCGGACATGGGTAGTTTGACAGCAAATTTAAGTCGTAGGCCTACCTTTATTAGCTCACGTTTTATTGAGCAGTTTATTTTTTCCAGATTGTCAGAGCTCTGTTTCTATCCTTGGGTCATTTTCCTCATCAGATGTTTCCCTTTTCTTCTACTTTTTTTTAGTTGGCATGAAGCTTGTCTCCAGGTTCTCGCTCTTATGAGCGAAGCTGCTCGGGCCACCCAGGCACAAGGCTTAGTGGGCGTCACGCCCATTTCCCTTGGAAATATTAGGAGTAGGATTGCTGGGTCATAGGACAAATGCGTGTTTGCCCTCAGAGAAACTTCCACTTTTTGGAATGCAACTGTAACATATGACCTTCTCTTCCCGCTCCCTCCCTCGCCCCCACCCCTACTTCATATGAACATTCAGCAGCTGCACATCCCTGACGATGCTCCGTATTGACAGTCTTTTCTTTTTCCTCTTTTTTTCTTTTTGATTTTAACCATCCTAGTAAGTATGTCAGTATCTTATTGTGGCTTCAATTTATCTTTCTCTAATGAGTGACAATGTCAAGTATCTTTATATGTGCTTTGCAAAACGTCTTCTCAAGTCTTTTATCCATCGTATTCATTTCCTGTGGCTCCTGTAACAAATCACCCACACTTGGTGGCTTAAAATACACATTTATTCACTTATAGTTCGAGAGGCCAGAGAACAGAAATCAGTTATCACTGGACCAAAATCAAGTAGTTGGCAGGGCTGTGACCCTCCAAAGAGCCTTCCTGCCTCTCCCAGCTTCCGGCAGCTCCAGGCCTCCCTGCGCCGGTGGCTGCCGCACTCCAGTCTCTGGCTCCAGCTGCCCGTGGCCTTCGCCTCCATGTGTCTGTGGCTTCTCCGCTCCTGTCTCTCTATGAGGACACTTGTCACTGGATTTAGAGCTCACAATCCAGGATGATCTCATCTTGAGATCCTTAAATTCATTACATCTCCAAAGACCCTTGTGCCAAATAGGGCAACATTCACATGATCCAGGGATTTGGATGCAGACATTTCTTTTGGGGGCCACCCTTCAACCTCCTACAATGACCAGATCTCCCCGGGCCTCCCTCTGACAAGGACACTTCTGATAGCGTTTAGGGTTCTGCCTGGAGAACCACTGTCATCGTCCCGTCTCAGGATCCTCCGCTTCATCACACCTGCAAAGCCCCTTTTGCCGTATGAAGTCAGTGGTTCTAAGGTTTGGGATGTGGTTATATGTGGGGGCCATTATTTAACGTACCACATTCATATTCTGGAGGCTGGTCAGTCTTTCTCTAAGTGATCTGTGGGTGCTCCCCATAGAATCTGCATATAGCACCCCTTGGCTTGAGATGGGGGTGCTTTGTGGAGATCTCTCACTGGAGCCATGGAGTAAGAAGGCTGGCTTGGAGAATGTGTCTGGGCTTCCCTGCTGATCCCTGGTGGATTCAGCACATTTACCGCTGTTTAGTAGACATTTGAATTTCCTGGGAGGAATGCCTGCGTTAATTGTCCTTCATGATTGATTGTGGTGCTTTCATCCAGCAAAAGTTTGCCAATTATAATAAACCAGATTTTCCCTTCTTTTCATTTATGGCTCCTACTTTTCCTCCCTTGTTTGGAAAGAGTTTCATTGCTCCAGGTTATAAACACCCCCACCCTAAGAGTGCAGGGTGATTATGACCCCCCATTTTGCAGAAGGGGAAACTGAGTCACGGAGGAGCTGAATCTCCCATTTCACATTTCTTAGGTTCCTGGCACTGTGTGAAGGATTTTCAAGAATCGTATCTTTGAATCCTTGAATCCCCTTGTGTTGGGGATCCCCCAAACCATGCTCAGTCTCAGTGATGTGCTAGACGGACTCACGAGGACTCAGAAAGGCTGATATACTCATGTTATTACTTATTACAGATTAAAATCAAAGTCACAGAAAGGCAGATGCCAAAAGGACACCATATGCAAAGGCCCGGGGATGGGAGTGAGAAGGGTATGTGCAAAATCATTTGTTTAAATGCCCCAGTCCTGGGGCTGAGCACAACCTAATGGGGCAGAAGCAGGGCTGGGTGACCTGAGAGCTCAGGGCCTGGGCGGCCTGGGGTTGAAGAAGTCAGTTCAGAAAAAAGTTCATTCTGCTCATTTCTTCGTTTCCCAATCATTATTTTCTACATTAAATTTCAAGGCACAGCAGGCTTACTACAGAAAACTCAGCAATGCTGAAAAACATAAAATGAAATTAAAAAGTTATCTGGAAGCCCCCTTCCCAGAGATGATCCTTGTTAGCTTTTCACTGTGTCATGTCTTAAATGTGTGTGTGTACGTGGCAGAAAAAGGTATGCATGGCATATGGGTTTGACAGATATACACACGTGCCAAGTGGGAAGCAGTCTATAGAGTGTTCTGTATCCATCCTTTAAGTGATCAGTAACAGGCCTTGGGGGCGAGGGCATCACCCTTAGCCAGGTGAGGGTGGATTTATGAGCCACTCTCCAGAAGAACTTCAGCTTAAGCAGCAGTTCCAGTGGGGAGATGCTCTAGTAAAGCTCACGCACATGCAAAGCCCCAGCTGCTGCAGAGAGTGGTCGGAGCCGCTGGAGCAGGGCAGGAGGTGGGGAGGACTTGGCAAGGGCTTGTTTGGGCAGGACCTCAAGGACCAGGCTAACAGCCTAGAGCCCTGGGGACTGTGCTAGGTTTTCCTGTTTGTTTGCTGTGTTAGTTCTGTTTACTGACGATCGTCCAGGGCAGGATGGTAGTGTGGGCAGGTGTGGTAGGGTGAAGGGCCCCAGGGACTGGACACAGCACAGCTGATACTACCCCAAGATTTTGGAAGGGCACAGGAGCTGATCCCAGATGGCCAAGTGCAAAAGTGCAGCCTTGGGTCAA
The DNA here is from genome assembly GCA_032199065.1 of Smutsia gigantea. Classification (NCBI taxonomy): domain Eukaryota; kingdom Metazoa; phylum Chordata; class Mammalia; order Pholidota; family Manidae; genus Smutsia; species Smutsia gigantea. The sequence continues at coordinate 28,609 of JAVSCE010017520.1, forward strand.
GGGCACGGCTGCGCGGCCCAGCCAAGGCGGAGCAGGGGGGACGTGCCCCACCTCTACTTTCTCCCGTCCCCTCCTTGCCCGAAGTCCCTGCCTGCAGGAAAGCAGAGGGCAAGGGCGGGGGTCATGCCATCCTGTGTCAAGCCTCCTGGAAGCAGAGAATGACTGGCAAGAGTGGAGAGCAGGTCTGGGGGCTTAGGGGAGCGTCCAGCTCCAGCATCCCTGGATCTCCAGGGGAGCATGAGACCAGGACCCCCAAAACCAACCACTCACCTAAGCGGTGCCCTTGGCAACAGAACCTCTCCCGTTAGTTTGCCGTTTGCGCCGGGATGTTTAAGGCCAGCCTCCCCCACTTACCTCGTGTGATCTTGCAGTTTGGGAGCCAGTGTCTGGGGCTTGGAGAGTCACACTCAAAGCATCGGGTGGTTCCAACATTTCTACCTCCTTTCCCAAGTGCAGCTTTGGGGAGCAGTAGCCCCCCAGAAAGTGGACAGATGGGCTGCCCTGCAGGGTAGAATATTCACTTGACTGTAAGTTAGGGCGCAGTTCCTGGGTCTCCTCCCACCAGGCGGGTGGAGCTCAGGCTCCTGGGAGAGGCTTTCACTTTTGGACCCATGGAGGTTCCACTCCTCAGAAAGAAGATCGCTCTTATTCTTTCCTGCTTCTATGACACCTGCTCATTTAAACTACAATCAGCTGGTAGGAAAAGAAGAAAGACCCAGATTTCTAGCCTGTGAATACTATAATTTGCTTTTCATCAAAACCAGGTCATACTGTATGCCCTTCAGTAGCACACTGTTCCATCGATGAAATCCTTGCATGAGAATACACATAAATCTAATCAATTTTCATTCTCTTCTATAATATATAGAGAAGAGGAAATCAAACACTAGGTCACCACCAGCCCAGGTTTGAAAACTGGGCTTCTCCTGACCTTGGAAGGTAGCTGCAGGTGCCACTGCCTGGTGGTGAGCCTCAGGTGATTTCCACCTGCTCATGACTTCCAGCAACCAGGCGACGAAACCCCTTTTCTTTGCCCTCACCCCCACTCCTGCACCCCTCCCTGGACGTGTCCCTTCCTGAGCTGTGGGAAGGGGCCACAGGAGCCCCAGCCTCCTCTCTTTGGATGAGAAGCTTTTATGCATACCCCTCACCTGGTGACAGTAGACGGGCCCAGAGAAGGCAGGACACTTATCAAAGTCACACAATGGGAAGCTGGGACACAGCTAAGTTACTGGCACAGACCCCCTGTCTGGTAGCAGACAAGCCCCTCCATGGGGGGCAGAGCTCCCAGGAAGGAAGGAGAGAGAAAAGGGTCTCAGTGGCCCCCAGAACAGAGGAGAACCAGAAGGGGAGGCTGTCAGCACGGCCAAGACCTACCTAGAGTTTCCTGGTGTATGTCCTGCAGTCTTCAGCCTCTGACTTCCCGGGGTCCATGGGGATGATTACAGACATCTCCCAGGTTTGCTGTCACGTCTGTGTGGGGCGGTGGAAGGGGTAGACAACTCTACAGCAGCACCGCTTGGGGTCTTTGGGGTCCAGGGCCCCGCTGCTGCAAAGTCGCCACCTGTCCTTTCTCGCCACCAGCACCTCACCTGGGGGCCAGACACAGCTCGGCCTGAGTCGTGGCCGGCCTGGACTGAGGGCCTCTGCTCTCTCCCACCCTTTATTGCCTTTGCATCTTCTGCTTTACCTTAAGACCCTTTATTAAGATAGAATTAACACATCGTATAATTCAACTATTGAAAGTGTACAATTCAATGGCTTTAGCATATTTACAGGGGTATGCAATCACTGCAGTCAATTTTAGAACATTTTCATTATCCTAAATAGAAACCCCGGGTCCATTAGCTGTAAGCCCCCCTCTCCTCCCAGCGTCCCCATGCCCCTAGCCCTAGGGAACCACCCATCTACGTGCAGTCTCCATAGATTGGCCGTTTCTGGGTGCTGACGACGCCCTTCTCCATTCCCACCCCGGCGCCCAAAAGTGCTGATTTCTCCGCGTCCTTGCTGATACTTCTTACCCAACTTCCTGATTATAGACTACCATCCCAGCCGGTGTGAAGTGGTGTCTCCTTGTAGTTTTGATTCGCATTTCCCTGCTTCCATTCATCTTTTGTCCAGCACTTATGTCCAAGGTCCCATTTGCCTCTGTCCCCAGAGAGTCCTGCTGCCTTCCTCTGGCTGCCTCCTTTCCAACCACCTTCTTCCTGGCCCAGGGTGTGCGGTCTGCGCTGGGCACTCAGGCCCACGGTGGGCTCCTGACCCCATGGGCATGGCTGCCAACCGCTCACCTGGGCCCTACATTGCAGCCAAGGAAGTGGGCAGCCAGCGGCCGTGCCCTGATCAGCTTCTCTCAGGTCACAGAACACCAGGATGGGCACATGGCCCTGGGCGCCCGTCAGAATTGGCAAGATGGTCAGGCCGATGCTGGGCCGGGGCACTGGGGGAGTTGGGTGTGACACCCCTGTGCCCCTGGAGGGAGAACAACTTAGGCCGGGCAGGCCAGAGGTCAGCATCTTTCAGCAGGCCAGCTGTGTCCACCGTGGGGCAGCCCCGCGGGCTTCAGAGCTGGGAGACACCTTTCCCTGCCCTCCTCTGGCCTGACATGGCCCAGAGCTGCAGGGCCCTCAGCCCCCGCACCTACCTGGGCCCGGGGCATGTTAAGAATTTGCTTAGAAAAGTAGAAGAGAGAGGACTCAGAGCTGGGTCAGGGTTCAAGCCCATTCTCCCCCTCTCCTGTTGTGTGGCCTCAGACAACGAACTTCACCTCTCTGAGCGACACATTTCCATTCTCTAAAATGGGATTTTCAGCTTCAGGATGCCACAAAGATTCAAAGTGACTGTCAGCTATTAGGCGCCACGTAGGGTTGAAATAAGGGAGTTTTAATAGACAACCTTCAGCTGGGCTGGTGGTAGGAAGGAGCTCTTGACTTTGACTGTTGACTCAGCTGGTCACTGTCCTTCTCCCTCCCAGCTCAGCAGATGCCCCACCTCTGCTCCCTCCTGGTAAGTGTTCCCGACCCCCCAGCACCCACCCTGAGCCCAAGGGCCTGGCATGCGGCATCCTCACAGTGGCTTCCACAGGCCCCCAGGGGCTGGGTGGTGGGTCAGCGGTCCCCGCTGTGGCTGGCCGGCAGCTGAACAGGAGCCCGGAGGTGGCAGTCAGGCTCCCCCTACTGGTACGCGACCCTTCCTCCCTGGGCTCCATCCAGTACCAGCTGCCTTCACTCCTGGGGGGCACTCTGGGCTGAGGGTGGTGCGCACAATGGCAACTTGGGCCTAGGGCCTCTCTACCTTTACAGTTTTCATTTGGAGTTTGCAGAATCCCAGTTTATGAAAGCCCCAAGGATCTGACCCTGTCTTCTGATGCTTCCATGACTTACCTCCAGTGAGGGGTGGGGACCCTGCAGAGCACCGTCCAAAGATGTGGCCGTGATTTTGAAGGGCCTGGAGCCCTCAGTCGTTGCTCAGGGCTCCCGACTCCTTCTGAAATTGAGGCTTAGCTCACCACTCAGTGTCTTGATTGCGCTGGCTGATACTTGACAGTTGCCCCCCATTTGTGCCCAGAAAGCCCTTTCTATCCTCTGCCCCGCATTGCTGCCTGGCCTCCCCCAGGGGGTAAGACTTCCCTGTCCCCCGGAACTAGGCTCACCTTGGGAGGGATGGGCCCTTCCCTGTGCAAATGGGAGCCGCCGGGGAGAGAGGCCCAAGGTGTGAGGGTCGGGGAGCCAGCCGGAGGGCAGGTGGTGGGTGGCCCAAACCTGAGAAGAGGAGTCGGGGCTCCTGGCTGGCGCTGGTCCTGGGCCCTGGCCTGCACCCGGCTGCCCCTGGTCGGTGCATGTCGTGGAGGCCACAGCACCTGGGAGGACAGTTTATATCTTCAGGACGCCAGGCTCAGCCAATCACCTCTCAATGCCTATGTATTAAGTAACCCCCTTAATACTTGCAATATGATAAAGAATACACCTGTTTCCCAGTTTTACCATTTCAAGCGCATAGCTTCAAAATCCTTTATAAATATCAATGTGTAAGTGTATCTTGTTACGCTCATGAGGTGACTCAGGGTGGGGGTGATGACCAGAAGGACCTAGAGTAAGATTAGGGTTGTGACTTTAGATAGCCTGATACTCTGGGAGAGGAGGGGCTCCAGAGATTGAGTTCAACCACCAGGCCAGGGATTTCATCGCTTTTACCTACTCAGTGAGACAGAGGCACTTTCTGCTTGGCCACCACATTTGAAATGCCAGAGGGAGAAGCCTTATGAATATGTGGAAGCTCCACCACCCCTCCTAGACCTGCCCCTCTGTGTATCTTTATAATGAACTGTAATAGGAAGTGTAGCATTTTCAGGCCATTCAGCGATTCATTCTAGTGACGTTGTGAGCCTGAGGGGATTTTTGGGAGCCCCCAAATTTATAGCCAGTCAGAAGTGCAAGTGGCTTGGGAACCCCGCTTGCAGCTGGTCTCTGGAGTGGTGGCAGTCCTGAGGGATTGAGCCCTTCCTTACCTGTGGGGTCTCCCTAGCTCCGGTTATTATCACCAGAATGTATGGCAGTCACCACCCAGCTGGTGCTGACCAGTTGGGAATAAAACAGATTAATTTTTCATTACCAAGTTACCTCTTCTTTTTAAAGTTTTGACAAAATATACATAACATAAAGTTGATTATTTTAACCATTTTAAGTGTGCAGTTCAGTACAATTCACAATGTTGCACAAACATCACCACCATCTATTTCTAGAACTTTTTCATCATTCCAAATGGAAACTCTGTGCATCTTCAACAATCAAGTTACTTTCTGTTGCTACAAGAGGGGCCCTTTTATCCCCCTGTAATTATGGGGCAGACGAGTTACTGCTATCCCTTTCTCTTTGATGAAGAGCTACAAGATGTTGTTTTGGAGAGAAGCGAAATGGGAAATGGAGGAAGTCTTATGAGGTGAGCAGGTTGCTTCTGTAGGCAACTGGGGCTTAATCTCATGGAAACCCTCCAGCAGACAGTGTTTGCCACTCACCCCTCCAAGTTTCCCATGAGTTTTTAGGTTTGAGCTTAGTAGATGGACACATCACACGCCAGATGGCCCCTACTTGCCCTGGAGAGCACCTCGAGATTGGAAGGAAAGGACCTCCCCAGAGAGCTACACTGGACAGTCGCGTGTCCTCAGGAAGCCTGGGCTACATCTTTGTGCATTCCATCACTAGTCTCTTAAGAGTAATTCCTGGGAATGATGCTGCTGTATCTGATCATGGGTGCCTTTTGAATTTCCCTCTTATTTAACTGAACAAGTCCTCAGTATTCATGGGAGAAAATTTTAAAATCAAGACCCTCCCAGTACCTCTCAGAAATAATCAGCACTTCCCTTTTGGTGTATTCTCTTTATATACTCTTCACGTTTTTGCATTTTAGTTTTCCCCAACATTTGATTTGGAAAATTTCCAAACCTACAGAAAAATGGAAAGAACCCTACAATGAACACCCAGATGCCCTTACTGGACTCACCACCTGTTCCCCGTGCACCCTTTATGCCCTTCAGGTGTCGATCTGCATCTACACCTCTGTTTATGTCTTCCATCAGGCTACTCTAACAAAATACCATAGGCTGGGGGCCTAAACAACAGACATGTATTTACTCACAATTCCGGAGGCTGGAAAGTCCAAGATCAAGATGCTCGTGGGTCCTCGTGAGGCCCCTCTTCCTGGCTTGCAGATGGCTGCCTTCTTGACGTGTCCTCCTATGGAAGACAGAAAGCAAGCCCTGGTATCGCTGCCTCTTTTTATAAGGACACTAATCCCATCATTTAAACCTAGTTCCACCCAAAGGTCTCACGTCCAACTACTATTACCATCACATTAAGAATTAGGGCTCCAGCATACGGATTTTGGGGGGCACACAAACATTAGGTCCATAACAGTTTACATCTGCATCTATGTCTCTATACATACGCAGATTTTTTTTTTTTTGGTGAATCACTTGAAAATAATTTGCAGATGCCATGGCACTTCATCCTTAAAAGCTTAAGCATGAGCCTTCTAAGAATAAGGAATTTCCGCACATAATCTGAAAACCATTATATACTAAGAAAATTCTTAATAATTTCATGATTTCACAATGTTGTACGACCATCACCTCCAGTTCCAAAACATTTTCATCACTCCCCAAACAAACCTGTTACTTCAGGTGGTCACTTGCCGTCCCTCCCACCCAACCCTCAGCTCCTGGAAACCACAGTCTGATTTTTGCCCCTATGGATTGGCCTATTCTGGACATTTTATATGAATGGAATCATACAACATGTGACCTTTTGTCTCTGGCTTCTTTCACTTAGCATAGTATTTTCAAGGTTCACCCGTGTTGTGTCATGGATCAGTACTCCATTCCTTTTTATGGCTGAGTAATATTCTATTGTGTGGATAGATCTCAATTTATCTGTACATCTGTTGATGAACATTTGAGTTCTTTCACCTTATGGTCACTGTATGAACGTGCATGTAACTTGCCATCATTTCTGGCTCAGAGTGTGTCTGGAGGGCAGTGGAGCATCATAGAGAAGAGCATGGGCTCTGACTCCAAGATTCCTGGACTCAAGCCCTAGATCTGCCTCCTCTCAGCTGGGTGAGCTCCAGTGCCTGGATGTCTCTGTGCCTGATAACTTCCTTTGTGGGATTATTGTGACAATGAAGCGATTAATACATGGTGCTAACACTTAGGTAGGCGCCTAGCACAGAGTAAACATTCTGTTGCAAAATGTTGCATTTTGTCATCATCCATGAAGAACCTGCATTTTCAACAATAGAAACCATCCTGGGCCACCTGAAGCCGAAAAAAATATTTTGGAAGGATATCAGGTAGCTCACTAGAGGCCATGGCTAAGGAAATTGTCAGGCACAAAGCTGGGGATGCCAATCCTGTCACCAACAGACCCAAAATGTGTAATGGTGCCTGGAGCCAGAGTTCCTTTCTTGCTTATATAGCAGCACTGGCAGCAGAATAGTTTGGCAAGGCCGCCTCCTTCCCCATGCAGTCCATCTGGCTGATGCAGCCCTGCCATCTTCAGCACATGCATTTCAAGGTCACCCTGGGTCATGTCCACTCCAGCCAGAGAAACAGGTAAAGACTCTGAAGGAGCATAGCACGGGTTTACAGACCAGGACTGGAGGTGGTGCCTGATTCACTTCAGCTCGATTAGCCTTGCCAGGACTCAACACCCTGGCCACACCTAACTGCAAGAGGCACCGGGAAGCCCCTGGCTGGGTGGGCACCTTGCAACATGGAGTCTGTACCAGGTTGCAGTGAGCACAAGGCACTGGTGGACTCCCGAGGTCAGAGGGCTGCCAGCACCATGGTACCATCCGCACATCTGCCCTGGCCCTGCCATCCCTGCTCCTGCATGACTCCTAGGCACTCCTGGCATCGCTGAAGACTTGCTCAGGATTCCAGGTTCCGAGAAGGGAGCCAGATGACCAAGCCTGGCCCACAAGCCTGAGAGCTGGTTGCCAGGGAAGGAGAGCAGCAGGGTGTTTTTGGTGGCTGTAGGGGGAGGTGAGGTCCTCCTGGAAGATACTCTTGTGCCAAGTCACCATTCTTTCCATCTTCTCCATCAGCAGACCCATGGCCATGCAGCCAGCCATGGATGTTTGACTCCCCTGCAGGGAAGGGTGGCCACATGACATGTAGGGAAACCTACTCCATGGGGTTTTCCTGAAATTCAGTGGCTTCATAAGAAGGGACAGATCGGATGCACACGCTTTTGGACCACACTTGCCCTTGTTTCCTGCCAAGGAGGATATGATGCCGAGGGACAGCAGGCATCTTTGAGGCAAGGGGCTAAAGGCACCTTATTAAGGAAGGTAAGGCTGAAAGAGGAGCAGCCAGGGTCCCTGGTGCCATTGTGTGGCCACCATGACAGCCCTGGCTGCTGGCTGCGAGCCATGTGGTTGTAGGAGAAGGGTAATGCCCCTGTGGGAAGCCATAGGACGCTCCTGTTACATGCTGCTGTTCCTGGCTGGCAGCAGCGGTGTACCCCCCGCCCAAGAGAGGGGTTTTGATGTTGGAAAATTGGACTCCCCACAAATGCAAGCACTCGTTCCTGAGGCCACTGCTGTTTGGCGGGGACCCACTTAGGCTCGGCAGGGAGTCTCTGCCACTGCAGCTCTTTTGCCAGTTTCATCAGGTGACACTCCACAACTCTGGTGTTGTGTTTTGCTTGTTTAAATGGCTTTGTTGAGGTATAATCTGCACATAATCTGAAAACCATTATACACTAAGAAAATTCTTAATAATTTCATAAATTTCCTGTTTTAGGTGGACAATTTATTTTTAGTAAATGTCCCTAGTTGTGCAACCATTACCACAATCCAATTTTAGAACATTTCCATCACTCTAAAAACTCCCTCATGCCCACAAGCAGTCCCTCCCCATCCCTGTCAACCACTAATCTACTTTCTGTCTCTGCAGATTTCCCTATTCTGAACCTTTCATATAAAAGGAATCATACACTGTGTGGCCTTTTATGTCTGGCTTCTTTCACTCAGCATAATGTTTTCAAGGTTCATCCATGTTGTAGCCCACACCAGTGCCTCATTCCTTTTTATATATTAATAACACTCCACATATAATTGTATCAGATTCTGTTTATCCAGACACCAATTGATGAACATTTGGGTTGTTTCCACTTTTGGGCTATTGTGAATGTTTATGCACAAGTGTGTGATTGTATTTATTTCTCTAGGGTATGTACCTAAGAGTGAGGTTGTTGAATCATATGGTAAATTTATGTTTAATTTTTTAAGAAACTTCCAAACTGTTCTCCAAAGTAAGGTGCATTACTCAACATCTCCACCAGTGGGATATGAGAATTCCTTTCAGAAGTGGGACTGTTTGTTGTTTTGACTGTAGTTATTCTACTGGGTGTGAAATGGCATCTCATCGTGGTCTTGATTTGTATTTTTCTAAGACTAACGTGCTGAGCATCTTTTCATGTGCTTATTGGTTATTTGAATATCTTCTTTGGTGAAAAGTCTGTTCCAACCGTTTGACCATTTTGAGTTACTGATCTTCCTATTCAGTTTTAAGGTCTTTATATGTTCTGGATACAAGTCCTTTATCAATTTGAGACTAAGTTTCTCTTTTGAACCTTTACCTTTAAGGGACTGTTTAGATTTTGGAAGTAATAGAGAATTTGAATTTTTTTTAACTGTGGTAAAAATCATATAATAAAATTGTATCCTAAAAATGTAAAAGATACCTTTAACCACTCAACAGATTTTGTTTTGTAGAGAAAGTAATGTGCTCATTTGTGTCTTTGCCTCCTTAGCCAGCATTTAGGGTGTCTGGCTAAATGCTCCCTCCTTATGCTGCAGACATACTAAATGCTGGCAAGAGGTGTAATTATTTTGAATTACAAAGGTTATCAATAAATGGTAACAAATAAAATAAAAATCACTTGTAAAAATTGAGAAGAGGAAGGAATGGATATAGAATATGTAATAAAGTCACACAATGGGAGGGTGGCAGTAGAAAATCAAACCATAATGTATCTAAAAATTCAATCTAGTACATCAAGTAATAGAGATATAAGCTTGTTATTTGGCATCATAGGGTTGAAATGGAAGAAATAAATGCAGAAATGGTAAAAACTGGCTAATCTTTGAGGAGTAGGACTAAAGCTGGAGGTGGGAAGATGGACTTCTTTTTCAGTGAACCCCCTTCTACATAGTCTAAATAATTCCCCCCATGTGCATATGTAATTCTTTTAACCAAAAGGCAGAAAAGGTAATTAGGTTAGCCTGGTTGCTGTGAAGAATGGTTGGAAGGGGTTAAGTATGAAGTGTTTGAAATTCATCTCAATGGGCCTAAGGTGGTTTATTTTCCCCTTAAGTTCATGTATCTGTGTATGAATATTATTAGTGGAGTGAGGTTGCAGCATCAACTTTATGCTTATGTTGCATTTATAAACTATGACAATGCTGATAATCCTTGTTCAAGTAAATTAAATGACTAGGTAAAGGGGTTATTGTTAGAGCTGCGTGGCTGAATCCCTGCGCACCTTCCAAGCCCCAAGCCCTAAAGCGAACGAACACACTTCGGTAGCTCAGAACCGGTCAGCGCCACCTTCAGCCGGAAAGGGAGGGAGCCTGGCTGGCCCTGGGGTGGGTTATGGGAGGAGCAGAGGAAGCAAGCCTCCCACCTGCTCTGGACTCGGGAGCCCCACAGACGTGAGGCCTCCACTCAGGACCTCCCCTCCAGGGCAGCATTTCTCATCCCTGCTTGCTCACCAGAATCTTCTGGACGTTTTCAAAAGATGCCCTCTGGGCCACACCAGGCCAGATCGTATGGCATTCGTGTGTGAGGCTCTGCGCGGGTCTTCTTTAAGGCGTTCACTCCCTTACACTGGCAATTCTGGCTGCTGCGTCCCCGTTGCTCTGTCCAGGACACTGAGGCGTCCAGAGGCAGGGCCCAGCAAGAGATCCTTTACTCCTCTTCCCCCACAGTGTACCACTGGGTGGAGATGCGGGCCAAGATGCGCATCATGGGCTTCAATGCGGCATCCGTCAAACCCCTGAATGAGGAGGCGGCTGCCGAGCTGGGCGCAGAGCTGCTGGGTGAGGCCACCGTCTTCGGGGTGGCCTGCAGCTGCCTTGTGATGGAGTACCGGCGCCAGCAGGCGCACCAGCATCGCAAGGAGTGGGAGCGGCACGCCGCCTGGGACACTATGCGGGACGAGGTGGACCACCTGGCGCTGGCGCTCCAGGCCCTGCAGGCGCAGGTGCAGGCGGCGCCGCCGCCGAGCGCCCTGGAGGAGCTGCGCGCGCAGATGCAGGAGGTGCGCGCCCAGCTCGGTGCCCAGGACCAGCCGTCTGCGCCCCAAACAGAGCCCACAGTCATGGAGTAGGCGGCCTCGGGGCACACGGTGCTCTGTCCGCACTGTCCTTTCCTGAACCGGCCCAACTAATACCGCCGGGTCCCTTTAGGGGCAAAAGGGGTCCTGGACTCAGGCTGGTCCCACCAGGCTTCTGGTCACCTCCCTACTAACCTGCCAGTGGTACCTTCCGCTGTGCTCTCCCTCCCACTGGTAGAACGTTCCAACAGGGACGTCCCTCCCCCAGCCCACTGGTTTAGGACATGACTTTGGAGTGGAAAGGCGGTGCCTTCCTTCCTGCCCCCAGGTGGACCCAGCCAACTCTCATTCTGTCACTTACACCTTCACCTCCCTGAAGAGTGGGCCTCCCCTTCCCACCCCATTACACAGAACACCCCTGCCCTTCTTCATGGGTAAAGACCATTATAATGACAACGCAGGAACTTCAGTGGATTCCTGACCCAGCACCTTCTATCTACCTCACTCTTTTTGGAGGCAGGGAAGAGGATGGGTCTTGGGGTACACTAACTCCAGGGTCACCCCCTAGCTCCCACCTTTAGTCCCCTCTCCATGAGTGGATGGTTCCTCCCAGACACACACACACCCTTAACCTGTGGCATAAGCCACTGGGAACTCTGTGCAGGGTCTTCCCAGGCCGTTCCACCAGGTCTCCCCCTGCCCCTTTCTGTGGTCTATTCCAGCATGATGTGGCCTTTTGGGGTGGAAAAATTGGTCCTGCCCTGGGCTAAACCTTGTTTTGGTCAAACCCCACTTACCTGTCTCAGGGTTCTTGGCCTACTGTTCTCCCTTCCCGCCATCCTCTTCTGCTGGCCTCTCACAGGGACCCACCTACTCCCCTACTAAATGGGTCACTGTCACATCCTCCGTCTTCCATCCAGACCTGCTCTTCAGAGTACTCAGGGATATAACCCCTACCTTCTTGCATTTGGCTTTGCCGCCCAGTCCCTCTGGCCTCCTTCATGCCAAGACTTCTTCCAGTGGGACCACCTGCCCCTTATCCCAGAAGTTCCCCACCCCATCCAAATGGAATATTCCACCAGGCAGTGTTACCTACCCCACCTACCCCCTACCTACCCACTGAGCCACTGAAGGGGGTAATGTATGAGCTCTGTGACTTATGAATTTTATTTTTTAAACTGTTAAATGTTATATAATTAAAGGAGCTTTGGGTAAAGAAGTCATTTTAAGAATGTATCTTGAGAATCATTATGTATCTCTGCAAAATGGGTATAAGAATCATTAAAATTAGGAGAGAAGCTGAAAGGATTCTGGTGGGTAGGGGGCTAAGAGTCATCCTATGTGCCCTTTCCCAGATGGGGAAACTGAGGCCCAGGGGAAGCAAAAGGACTTTCCCAAGGCCACCCAGTAAGGGACTGCCCCGGCTTTCTCTAGGGTGGTAAATTAGTTTGAGACAGGGGTATGGAGGCTGCCTGGTAAGGGGCAGGGGGAGAGAGGCAGGGAGGATGTGAGGGGACAGAGACCACGTGGCTACAGGAGCCTGAGGGAACTGGAACTGGGCAGGGTGGGAAGGAGGAGGTTAAGGGGAAGGCAGACTGTTGGAGGAACATACCCCCCACCCTCATCAGAACAGCCCTGTATATCACTCCAGAAATCTTAGCATTTATAAAAAGTGGCAGATTTATTCTTCAGGGCCATTTTCAAGAAGCTAAAGGTGAACATGGCGGGAGAAGGGAGGTTTCCTCCCCTTTTCCTTTCTCCCTCATCTCATTTCCCTCAAGAGCTAAAAATGGCACGGACCCCAAAACCTACCTAAATTAAAAAACCAAAAATCTGAGGTTCCAAAAAGTTACAGCATCTTAATTCCTCATAGAAAAGGGGAAGGAGCCAGAGGAAAGGGTGGTCCCTGGGGTTGGGGGAGGCACCCCTAGCCTGGTGGGACATCACCCCTTAAATAGCTGCCCCACATGGGACAAGCCTGGGGCACAGCATTTAAAAACTCCCCACACCCCATTTTATCAAAACCAAAGAGAAAAAAAAATTTCCCTCTCCCCCCAAACCTAAATATATATATATATCTTTTTTTTTCTTAAAAAAAAAATCGAAGGCATTAAGCGTTAAAGTGAATCTAGAACAAGGGAATGTGAAATTCCCTCCTTCCTTCCCCCTTACTGTGGGGCTAATTGGTACATCCCCAGCAGAGGAACCAGCCCCAAGGGGATGGCAGAGGGGAAGGACCAAAGGGAGCAAAGGGTGGGGGCCTCCCCAGCCAATCAGCAGCCAGTATGGGTGTGGGCATGGTGCCAGGGAAGCCACACCCCCTTGGAATTTTCCAAGTGGGTTGGGGAGTGGGTAAGACGCATTCCTGTGTAGTCTTGAGCCAATCCCAAGTCGAGTGAGGCAAGGAAAGCAAGGTAACAGGCAGGGTGTGCTGGAAAGGAAAATGGGATCTTCTGGGGTCCTATGGTCAGGGGGAACCCCGTTTCCTCAGCTCCTGGACAAAGGCTGGAAGGAAACAAGGGGCAGAGGTCAGAGGCAGAGCCTCTTTCCCCTTCCCTTCCAAAATAGGGCTTTTTTTCGAGGGACACGATGCCTCCAAAACAAGTTAAATGTTTAAAATAAAAAACCTCACCTTCAATTATTTCCTCTTTCATTTTCTGCAATTCCTTCCTCACCTCTTCCAGAAGCTCCTGAAAATAATGGGGTGCAACCAATCAGGGCCTGGACTTGCAGAAGTGAACCCTCCCTTTCTTAATAACTGCACGGCCTGAGGAAAGGTTCAAGACCCGCCCCCACCCCCACCATCGACACATGCACCATGACATCACTGACAAGGCCACAGAGTGACTGGAGAATTCTAGGGGTGAATTCTGGATCTTTGGGGCCAGAAGAAAAGTACTGGAGAACATCCAGTAACATGGCTGGCAAATATATGCCAGTCCTCTGCCAACTCCAAGTGGTGATGGATGTCTGCACTGCAAAGGATTCTGGGTACTCATCAGGAGTGAGTGTAGTGATAGATTAGTAAGGTCTGTCACGGGCACTAGAAAAGGAGGTTGTGGTGTCTGTGTCATCAATCTCTCCATTTCTCAGATCAGAAAACTGATGTTTCTGAGGCCTCTTCTAGAATTACAGAGTAGGTCAGTGGCAGAGTTTGCACCCAGGTCTTGCACCCTTCCTAGCCCTAAAACCTCACCCCCAAGCTACCTGCTTCACTCTCTCCAAGTCTGACTCCTCATTGGAGCTGGATGTAGTGGGGTGGACCTCGGAAGTGGTCACCGAAGAAGACGACTTCATCCTGGGAGAGTTGGTATGGTTTGGGACAGAAATAAGGTTAGGAGGGCCTGCCTCCTCCCCTGCCTCCCGTTCCAGGGGTTAGGTTATATTCTTCCCTATAAATATAATTAGCAAAACCAACTTTTATGGAGGGTGGCCCACCTTGGCAACGTTGTGCTGTTCTTCTCCCAGGGTCTCCGCACAGATTCTGGGGGACAGGCAACAAAGCCGAAAGATCAAGAATGCCCTGACTCAATCTTTCTCCCTGAGTATTATCCGCTCTTCTTCAAAGGACCATCTCAGGTGATTACAATCCCCAGTATTTGCACATATTCTCCCATGAGGGTGTATTATATATAAGAACAAGGCATCCTGGGACTCGTAGTTCCTATGGCCTGGCGGACCACTGACTCACCACTAGGGGCTGGGACTCGGGCCTCTGGCTCCTCCTGCTGGTAGAAAATAAAATTGCCATGAACCAGCCCCTGCCGAACCTCTGCTCATTTTCCTCCCCCAGTTTCAAAACCTAGCAGGTGCCTGTCATACCAGCTTCCCCAGTAACCCTACCCCAGTGGTACAGCCTAAGGTGTGTATGTCAGGAAGAAGGCACTCACATTGGCAGATTCATCCTTGGAGGGTTTCTCTCCAACCTGTGTGGCTTTCCTTCTGCAGGAGGGAAAGGCAAAAAAAAACACCCAGCCTTCAGCCCTCCCTTGGCCATGCAACAATTTCCCTTCCCAGATTCTAGAAAGGTGCATTCTAGGGTGTAGAGTTCTGGAATACATGAAGGCTAAGAAAACTTTAGTATTAGGAGTCAAAAAGAATACTGTTCTCGAATTGGGGTGAGGGTTTTACAATTCTCACATTTGGGAATCACAAAATTCTAAGGGTGGAAGGCTCTGTCTTAGATCTGAGGAGAATGCAATTCCCAGCATCATATCCCAAACCTGGCTATCAAAGGGGAGCTTTGACCCAAAGAAACAAACAAAATGGGAATTTGAGCCCTCCTCGCAGCCTGGTCCTACTGGACTAGAATCTGCAGGAGATAACTACTGAGTGGAGGGTTTTGTCCCCAGAGCTTTCCACAGGCATTGAGGACTCCAGGCTCAGGCTCACCTCCGGGCCAGCATGGCATTCATCTCTTCCATGAGCCCCCCACCTGTGCTTCTACTGCTCTCAGCTTTGGGGGCAGGGGGAGGGCCTGAGGCTTCCTCCTGCTGGAGAAATTACAAAAAGGGGCTTTATGGATGGGCCTCCTGGCTTCCCAGCATCCCCTCGGACATCCCTACCTCCAGGCAACTCTGGCCCATCCCAATATTCCATCACCCCACATCCCACCTGGCCCCCTCACCTTGCTGACTTTCCTGAGTTTGGCTCCGGCAATGGCTGCAGCCAGGCCAGGAGCCCCAGCCCCTCCACCACTGGGGCCTTGGGCTGTGGGGAGAGGAGGTGCAGGGGGTGGGGGCCCCCCTGCTCCATGCCCTGCAGCTGAGACCCCTGAGGGGGGCAGACCAGGGGGAGGGGGTGGACCGGGAGGAGGGGGAGGTCCTGGAGGTGGGGGTGGTCCTCCAGCTGGGGGAGCAGGTGGGCCCCCTGAAACACAAAAGAGGGGTGTTAAGAGAGCAGCATTCTTTCTTGTTCAGCTGGCCCCAGCCCCCAGCCCCTAACCCCCACCCCTCCCAGGCCATTTTCGCGGTCACCTGCATTGGAGACGCGGCGCTCACGCTCCATATGCTCCGGCTGGCTCGGCTGCTGCCTGAGTGGGGTGACGGAGCTGCCATCACTCAGGGCCCCAGGATGGCCACCACCTCACATTTTCTCTCAGAGGCCTCCAGTGAGACAGGCTCCTAATTCCCGCCCAAGCCTTCCTTCCCCAGGAGCCCAGGAATGGATTGAGAGGGAGGGCAGGGACACGGTGACAGCAAAATGCCACCATCCTAGCCATCAGACTTCAAGAACATTTGAATCACAAAATGCCCAACATCCTTTTAACAACCAAATTCTGGACTCTGAGAATCCAAAGACCCTGCAGGATTTGAGGGTTCAGAAGGTTCTACAGGTCTGGAAGTTGGCAGTTTCTCGGATTCCAAGAGGAGGGGGTTTCTGAAAGCTGTTCATTTTTAATCCCCTGGGAGTTGGAACATTCTGGAAACTGAAAGTGGAGCGTTCTGAACTGGAGGAATCAGGGATTCTGGAACATCTTAGAACTCCAGCAGTGGTGAGCCCCCACCTAGGGACTGGCCCCACCTTTTCTGCTGCTCCACCTCCTCTGGAGAGGGACCATTCTGGGCAGACCAGGTCGGAGGTGCTGCTGGGGGCGGAGCCGGGGGCGGAGGCCCACCTCCTGGAAGGTGAGAGCAGAGGAGGGGGTGAGTCAACCCAGAACTCCGCCCCACCCCTTGGCCCTTTCCCGCAGCTCTCCCAGGCCTCCCAGGAATCCTGCCCAGGGGCGTTCATTCCTTCCTCCACGCCCTGACACTCCCGGCTAGGGTGGGGGTACCTGGACTAATTTCTGGGATGAGGGTAAACACCCACTTCCCTGACTGAGCTGGCATGGGCAGGGGACTGCAGGGATGCCCAGATTACAGGTGGGACAGCCAAGGCCCAGAGACGACAGTCGCTTGCCCCAGTCCTGCAGACCAGAACTTGCAGGAACAAGACTTGAATTCCGGCTGACTCCAGCACCCAGGCCTTTATAACACCATCACCGCCACTCAGACCCCCAGCCCGAGAACCCCTGCGGAAAGCCCCCAGACCTCTGGCTCCCACATACCTAAATTGTCCACTCTATTTCTCTGTGCCCCCAGACAAGCAAGCCCTTTCCCACCGGTACTGGAGGTGCTCTGGGAAGCAAACACCTCTGCCATTTGGTGATCTGAAGTTCCTCAAATTGTCTGTCTTGCTCCTCAAAGTCCTGCCCCTAGGACTGGCAGCCTTGGCATCACCAGGGAGCTTGTTAGAAATACAGAGGCTTGGGCCCCACCCCAGCCCAACTGAACCGGAATCTGTGTCTCACCCAGATGCCCAGATGATTTGTGCGCACATTCGAGTTTAAGAAATACCACCTGGAGGTTTCTTTCTTAATAGCAACACCTAAAAACTTACTGATGGTGACGTAAGTCAGTACAATGGCTACCTGGTGAAAGGGCACAAGGAGCCTTCTCGAGGCTGGGAATATCTGTACCTCGATCTGAGAGGCGGTCACATGGGAGTGTGTGTGTGTAAAAATTCATGGAGCGGCCTGTACTTTTAGGAATCATGTGTTTTATACGTGCATGCACAGGGGGCCTACAGGAGCCCACAGAAATCCTCACAATAATTCTCTTCAGGAGCAGTGAATTAGCCCCATTTTCAGATGAGTAAATTAAGGCCCAGAGAGGTGAGGGGCAGCCCAGGGCCACGCGGCAGGACTCGGTGGTCCCATCCACCCACTGTTTCTAACCTTCCAGTGCCTCTAGGGCGCTGGCCATGCCAGCAGCAAACTGCGCTGCGTCCTCCTTGCTCCCGAAGTTGAGGCCCCAGACCTGGCGGGCGTCGCGCCACTGGTGGAAGCTGGGGGTGGCCTGGTTGTACTTGATACCCCGGACGATGGCACAGTTGATGACCACCTGGCAGGAGGGGAAAGGTGGGTGAGGGATGGTGGACGCACAGGGGAGGGGTGCAGCCTGAAGAGGGAGGGGAGAGGGCGGCTTCACCTGCTGTTCTGGCTGCATCTTCCAGCCCACCACCCGGAAGGAATTGGCCGTGGGGTTGTGGTAGATCTGCACGCGGCTGAAGGCTTGGGGGCCCGTGCCGGCAGGTACCCATCGCTTGTTGCCGTCATCATAGAGCATCACAGTGGCCCAGCTGGAGCAGATAACCGTCTCACTGCCGGAGGGGGAGAAAGGGAAAAGGAGTCGGTGAGCTGAGGTAACAAACCCGCCATCCAGGGGCCAGTCACCTTCTCTGTGTGGGTCTCTCCCGGAGATTCAAAGAGACGAAGAGTGTGAGGAGGAGAGAGACACACACCGAGGGGCAGAGGGAGACAGGAAACACAGAGAGACAGAATGGGAGAGACCAATAGACAGGTGGGACACAGAGAGACTGGGAGATAGACAAATAAACTGGGAATCTGAGACAGAGGAGGGAGGCAGACAGACAGATGGGGAAAGAGGCAGAGGAAGAGTCAGATAGACAGACTGGAAGGGAAAGACATACAGACTGACGGAAAGGTGGGTGAGAAAGGGAGAGTCAGGCTGACAAAGAGGACACAGACCAGCAGACAGACAGACAAGGGAATGGTAGGGAGGGACAGACAGGCACAGGAAGAAGTAAAGAGGGAAAGACAGGCAGATGGAGAAAAAAGGGCAGTTGGACAGAGGGACCAAGTCAGTGAGAGTCAGAGAGAGAGGCGGAGAAGCGAGCACAGTGTGAGAGCCGGGGCAGGGACCCAGGAGAGACAGCACTGCGATTTGCCCCCGCCCGGCTCTCACAGGCTGTCTCCCTATCTGCCGAGGTGCCTGGACCGCCTCCCGCCCCCACCCCCACCCCCTGCTCAGGTCAGAGGAGGAAGCTGAGGCTTGGGGAGGGGGAGGGGGAGGCAGGCAGTGGAGACTAAAGCGAGATCCCAGGCTCTTCTGCCTCCTGCTGCCACCCTGTCCATCTGGCCCTCCGGGCACCAATGGCCATCAGCAGACACTCCTGCTTTGTCGTGCCCATGTCTAGGTCAGTGACCCAGACAGCACCAGCCCCACCCTCCAGTGCAGCAGACAGTGCCATCCCCCGACTTTGACAACCCAGGGCCAAGCCAGGGTGCCCAGAAGGAGCACCTGCCCGGGCCTGGAGATCAGAGAGGACTTCCTCCAGGAAGTCACATCTGACAGCCTTTGGGAGGAGTCAGGAAACTGGTTCAGAGTTCAGGATCTGACATCTACAGACCTGGGTTCAAATCCTTGCTGAGACACCTACTCTATCCATGGGACTCAGGCAAGCAACCTTGCCCGAGAGGACTCATCTTCCTCGCCTGCAAGCGGCGGAAATCTTTGTCCCCAGGAATAAATGAGCCGGGGCACGTAAGTTGCTCGGCACGGCACCTAGCGTGTATCGTGTGCTTAGCTGTCAGCACCCCTTGCATGGGCACCCCGAAGAGACAGCACTGGGGCCCTGGACTGTGAGGTACCTCTGACCCCCCATCAGTCCTCCTGGGGACGTTCAATATCCTCTCCCCGAATGAGGAAACTCAGGCTCCCAGACAGGAACTGACTTGCCCAAGGTCACATACAGACCAGGGGGAAGCACTAAGTCCCTACCCCACCCCACCCCCAGCAGACTTTTTCCTGAAAAGAGGAAGTTGGTGGTCAGAGATTTCCGGGGAGAGAAATTCTGCCCCACAGTGGCTCTGTCTCTACCAGGGCTGGGGGCTGGGGTGTGACACTGACGTGACAGGCAGGGAAAGCCTCTCTGCAGACGCGGGTCTGGGTTCCTAGGCCCAGAGGCTGAGCCCCAGCCCCCCAATGTTTACATAATTGTGTGTCATCTCCCCCTTAGCAGACACTTCAGCTGGGCAAGTGCCCTTAGTCCTTTCCTCAGAGTCACTCATTTTATTCTCACTGTAGCCCTTCAAGATGGGCACTATTTCATCCTCATTTTGCAAGTGAGGACTGCAAATGGAGGCCCAGAGAGGCTGTGTAACTTTCCCAAGGTCACACAGCTAGTAAACCGAATAAAATGTGAGCCCAGGCCATCTGGCTCCCAAGTACACAGTCTTAACCACCAGGGACTGTATGGGCCCTACCCAAACACCAGTTGCTGTTTCCATACAAGTGCAGCCTCAGGGGCTGTTTCCGGATCCCACTGTCCCTGGCCAGACAGGGTTAAGGTCGCGCCCACACCTGCAACCCGTGCCCAGGTCCCACTCTGGCCAGGTGCCCAGCACTGCTGTTGCTACTCCTCCCTGGGTGCACTTTGCTCTCCCAGGTGGCCCTGCCCTGCTGTGTCTCTGGCCTAGCTAGAGAATGGGGTGCCTGCCGAGTGACCAGGCTGGTCCTCCCGACTCCAGGCTACAGTGTCCCTATTACAGCAGAAGGATCCTGTTAAAACACAAGTTGGATCACGACCCTCCTCTTCTCAGAAGCTCCCATGGCTATAGCAGAGTAAAAGACAAATTCTCTCTACGGCCTTCTTGATCTGTGTGATCTCTGTGATGTCATCTCTTCCCTCCCCCCAGCTCACTGTTCCAGCCCCACTGGCCTCCATTCTGCTCCTTCAATGTGCCAGACAGATTTCTGCTTCAGGCCTGTACACTTGTTCAACCTGGATTCTCATTTTCACATCTCCAATTAGAAGCCACCTCTTCCAAGAAGCCCTCCCTGACTATCTTAGCTGGAAGAGCTCTTCTCCCTCACATCCCACATTTACAGCAGGGATCCCTGCCTGACAGATCCTTGTCTCTCCTACCAAAACATCAGGACCATGAGGGTAGGGTCTTTAGTCCTTTCTGTTCACTGCTGTGTCTCCAGAATCTAGAATAGTAGGTACTCAAAAATATTAGCCATCTGACATTTCTTGGTTAGGCTGTGTCCCAGACAACGTTCTAGGTACTGAGCTCCAATTCCCACAATTAAGTTTTCAATGACCCCATGAAATAGACTCAGGTGCTTGCCCTTTTTACAGATAAGGAACTGTGGGCACAGAGGGGTGAACACACTTGTCCCGGGTAACATAGCAAGTAAGCAGAGGGGCTCATATTTGAACCCAAGGCCACCTAAGTTCTTAGCCACATTTAAAGATGAGCAAACAGCTAAACTGCACTTTTTAAAAGGCAAGGTATAAAGTGGTGCATATCAGAGGCTTAAAAAAAACGTGGGAAGGATATAAATACATCTGCACACCGAGTGATGATTTATGCAAAGCCTGCTTCTCAGGAGACTAACCATGGCTGCCCTGCAGAAGGGGCAGGGGGGGCCGGAGGAAGGAGAGAGGAAATGGCCACATTTCATGTGGTTTACCCTTTTGTATTGCTTATTTCTTTTCTTTTTGTTAATCATGGGCTGGTATTACCTATTAAAAACGAATTCATTACTCCAAAAACAAACTAGAAACACCATAAACTAGGCAAAAACTGAAATAGAAAATCCCACAGCCAGCAATCAGAAGTGGGCTTGATACAGGATGTGCCTAATTCCAGCGGTCTCCTGGTGTCTCACACCCTCCATTTGATATGAAAGAGCCTTAATCCTCAACCGGCACCGGATCTACCCCTCTCTCCACAAGTGCTCACATTCTGGAAACCTCTAGCATGTGGTGGATGACAGAGGGTTCAAGTAATCCCCTTGCTGTGTGGCTTCATCCCTCAGAGCCTCAGTTTCCAGCACTGGAAAGTATTGCACACTGGGTTTGTTGTAAGGCGTCCAAGAGATAAGAAAAGCTCAGAACCTGAAACTTGGCACAGGCTCCACACAAGGGAGCTGCAAGTCAAAACAGGAGGGAGCGAGCTTCTCATCACTGGAGGCAATCAAGCACAGTCATTCTGGTTTATTCAGACTTCCAGATTAGAGGCTTGCCTTTTCCTTCACCCCTTCTTGCCTGCTCCATGATTTACCAAATAGCTTCCTTAAACCATAAAACTTGTGATCCACCCCCAACCCACACAACCTTTCCAAATTACAAATCTTTGAAGCAACCCTGGATAGGGAGCCATATCTAGGGTCAGAGGGGCTTGTGTGGGGTTACTTTAGTTCCTCTACTCCCATGGGCCTGTTTCCTGTAGGTGAACAGGAAGGTAAAATTCCCACCTGGGTTTCTTTTTGCTTATCTGCATTATCTGAAGTGGTTCTACAATGCATGTTACTTGTTTTCTTTGTTAAAGATCATTTAAGGCTTTATTTTCCTTTTGCTCTAATAGCATAATAATCCAGAGACGGCCCTGGATTCAATTTAGACTTGCCCACTTCCAAACTGGCTTTAACAGGTTTACGTTCTTCATTTCTCTGTCTCAGTTTTCCCATGAGGGAAATGGTCGATAGTATCAATCTTTCAGAACTGCTTTGAGGAGTAAACTCAGGCACCTAGTACAGTGACTGGCACAAACTACGCACTTTAATCAAATGGGCTCTATAACTAAAAAGAAAAAGATAATAATTACTACTATTGGGAAGAATAAAGAAACCAATCTAAATTATTCCTGAGACCCTTCTGCCCTGAGATTCTCAGACCTCTGCCCCTCCTTCCTGGCCTTCCCAGAATCCCAGCTCAGAGTCCTGGACACAGCAGACACTCAACAAATATTTGTCAAACTGGGAGAAAAAGAATGGTATCTTGTAATTTTCCATCTTAACATCGTCTCTTCCAACTGCCCCAGAGACTGTCCCCAGCCAAAGCAGCCAGAAATCAGGATGACAGTCCTCTCCTTCCGTCTACACCACCTAGGAATTTCTGAGGGATCCCGGGCCAGGCTTTTCTCTGAGCCTCAGTTTCCCCAGCTGCCCACATACAGGGGCATGGGTCTTTTTTAATCCTAGCAGTCCTGGGATTAGGGCACAGCCCAGGGAGTGGGGTGTAGCCAATGGCAGGGAAGACCTCTCAGGAGGTGGGAGGTTTGGGCATGGCCAGCAGTAGGGGACCCTGTGGGAGGCCCAGGGCCCCCGGGACTGCCGGAGGGGGGGCGGGAGGCTGGCCCAGACATTGCTCCTGCCCTTTTACGGTCTCACAGTGAGTGAGGCAGCACTAACTCGGACATCCGCCATCCGCCTTCCACCGGGCCTGGGACCGGAAACGCGAGGGGGAGGCGGGGGCGGGGGCAACGGGAGAGGAGAGCCCCGGGGGGAGACGTGAAGGAAGAGGGCCTGGCTCCCGAAAAATGTCCCGTCTTCAGGACATCCCCCTTAAGAGATGTTACCATAAGTGGGAAAGGATAGGCAGAAGTCTTGAGGGTATCAGTGAGTGCCCTCTTGCTCCCAGTTTTCCAACGGTCTCCTTCACATCAGAAGGAAGAAATGCATGCGGGAGGGCGATTCTGTACTCGTCAAAAATGGAATGCCACCCTGAGGTCAGAGGGCAGGGGTATGGAGAATGGGGTGGGGGAGTGGGAGGATGTGGGCTCTAGGGGGTTAATCCCTAGTCGTCCTCAGGGCCTCCCCCCTCAAGCTGGGGTCTTTGGGGCAGGAAGTCCCTCAGAGTGGAGGAAGGGAGATAGTATTGTCAGGCTCACGCCCCAAGGGAGAGATTATGGGGGGCGGCGGGGAGGGGAGAAATGGGGGGGCCTGGTCCGGGCACCCAGCCCACAACGGCCCCACCTTCAGGTGAGCCCGGGAGTTTTGAGGGACGCCTGGGAAAGACAAAATCTCTGGGTCCCTTGGGCCCCCCAACCCGAGTTAAATTCCTGGTGAGATAGCTGCTACTATCTGGGAAGCCTGGGAGAGGGCTATGACCTTGAAGCTTTCCGGCGCCCCCTCCTCCAACCCCACCGCTCTGGTCGGCTGAGGTGGGTGGTGGCGGGGGACAGTGGTGAGAGAAGAGGGAGGCGCCGTGGTGGGGAAAGCAGCCGGCCCACAGCGCTCCTTGCCCGCCCCCCCACACCAGCTGTCTCGACAGGTGAGTCAGGAAGACAAAGGCCCCCTTTGCCCAGCTGCCGCGCCCCCTCCTTCCCCAGGGCCGCGCAGGTGGGGGAGAGGGGCGGCCCTTCTGGCCCGGGGCCGGGGAGCCGCCTTCCGCAAAGAGCGCTCGCTCGGTCCGAGGCACGGCCCGTTTAGGCAGATGGTGGGTAAGGAGACGAGGGGGAGGGGAGTCCCAACCAGACCCGGGAGGCTGCGTCTGGGTCGGTCCGCACGCACCTCTTCCACAGGATGACAGCCCCCAAATTTAGGGGGTTACGTAACCCTAAGTGAGGAAGCGAGGTCCCACTTGGGAAGACTTTCCAGCGCCAAGTAAAGTGGGACCCCGCAAACCAAAGGTTTACGTCTCAATCTCCCAGGTCCCAGGGACCCCCCCCAAACCAAACCCCCACAATTCTTCCCGGAGCCCGAGTTGAGATGTCGGGGGAGACTGAGCCCTGTCCAAATCCTGGCCTTCCTGTGGGGACTATCTGCCAACTTCGAAGTCCTCTCAAAGAGTCTTTAAAAAATTCGGGAGTCATCGGAGCGCCCCCAAATCGGAGGGGTCCCGGAGGATCTCACCGGCACCATCGTGAACCTTGCGAGTCATGGGGAAGTGGTCAATACTTGGAGCTCATCCAAAAGGGCCTGGCCTCAAATTCGAGGCTCCCGTGCCCTGTCCCCAAATTCCAGCCCGGAGCAAGCTGGGGGGAGGGGGACAAAGGCGGGGCGGGGAGCCCGCGCCGGGTGGGGAAGGGTCTGGGGGCAGTTCGAGGCTCACCTCATGGCTGCTAGGCGGGCGGGCGGCGCGCCCACGGGGTGGGTGCTCCCGGGGCGCCCCTGGCTGTAGGTTCAGGGGTTCGGGGCTGGCTCCAGGATCTGCTCAGTCTCCCCCAGGGTCCCGCCCCATAGAGTCCGGCTTCCTGGAGGGAACGTGGACGGGGCCGGGGCGGGTCCTCGGGCGCCTCCTCCCTCTGGGGATTTGATCGGGGGGTCCCTGTGGCAGAAAGGGGGTGCGATGTCCCGTCTCCGGCGCGCCCCCTCCACCAGCGGCGGCTACAATGTTACTCTTACTACTGTACTTCTCTTCGCTACATTTGGTTCCAAAATTCCACTCCCCGCACCCACAATGCCCTGCGCCTTAAAGGGGCCGTGGACACCTCTAGGAGTTGGGGTTGGGGGGGTGGAGGGCGCTTAAAGGGGCAACACGGAACCCTCGACTTCCGCTACTTCCCTCTCCAACGGATTGCAAAGGGATGCACGCGGGGGTGGTCACCCCCAAATTAGGCGGGGAAGCTTGGTGTAGGAGAAAGGCTCCTTCCTCGATCCTTCGTCCTCTCACACGATGGATATTCTTAGGGGCATTTCAATGACAGAATTTCTTCTCACCCCATCAACTTCTCCGTTTCTTTAGGTTCTGCTCAATTTGGGGGTGGGGCATGGAAGACCTTCTGATTAAACATAGACTCATATTTTCTCCCTTAAATCCTACTTTCAGACCCCCCTAATTTCTCTTTTCTCGGCCAATTTATGAGGGGTTAGTGCGGGGTGAATCCGCTGCCCTGCACAGAAGTGGGGGGATGGGTGGAGAGGGCCCCAGTCCTCTCGCTGCCCCCCGCCCGCCCCGGGAAGGTGAGGAGGAAGTGGGCCAAGGGGGAGCGGCCCGCCGCTGACTCACAGCCGCAGGGGCGGGAGGGTGAGGAGCTGGACCTGGGTGGGGAGGGGACTCCAGGTTCCCGGGTGGGTAAAGCCCCTGGACCGTCCCCACGCACGCCCCGCCGTGACTCAGTTTCGCCCGCGGAGTATGGCGAGATCATCCAGCAATCGGAGGGTACAGAAGCGGGGGAGACACTCCCTTGGTGCGGGCTCCCGGAAGCCCCCTCCCCCACGCGCCGGCCTGGGTCAGAACCCGGACCCTCCGCGGTTTCCGCAACGGGACCTGCAGGCCACGCCCCATATGACGTTGCTCTGTGTTCACGCCCCTCCCGTAGAGCGCCACCTGGCCCGGGTAAAGTGCTAGGGGCTGGAGCCTGGGAAATAATCAGTTCGATGTTTACAAATGGGCAAACTGAGGCCTGAATTGGGAGTAAATATAGGCTATATAGCCCTCTTGCCTGAGGCCCCAGAACCCAGTGGTGTACCCAAGGTACGCATGTAAAACCAACCATCTTCAGGGCCCAGCTAACTAGGTGAGGAAGTCAACCTTCTCAAGCTTTTCCAGTCCTATATCCTGAATGCTGACATTTATTCTTCTCTGAAGAATTAAGTAATCCTCTTCCCGTCTGTACCCTACTCTGTGGAGATCTTGAGCACTGATCCACCTAGGTTATAATTATTTCTCTGGGTGTTTCCTCAGGCTGTGAGTCCTTTGGGGGCAGGGGTGGACTGGATCAATTTCTGTTCTTCATTCAACCCAGTCAGGCCCAGAATAGCATCTCAAGACACATTTACCCAGTTCTGTGTGACCTTGGGCAAGTCCTTTCTCCTCTGAGTTTCTGCTTTCTCATCTGTGAAATGGGAGGGGTGGCACTTCTGTGTGTCACCTGCACTAGAGCCAGCAAACTTTTTCTATAAAGGTCTAAATAGTAAATATGTTAGGCATTTTAGACATAGGGTCTTTCCCCCCAACACTTAAAAAATGTAAAAACCATTCTTAACCCAAGTACTGTACAAAACAAGCAGCAAGACCCTGCAGGAGAGAAACTCTTACAAATGTACACTAGGAGCCTCATCAAGGATTTTTCTGGCAGCAGTGATGTGAGAACAAGAAACTGGAAATAACCTGTATGTCTATCAAGAGGAGGATGGATAGAGAAATCATTGCACATCCCTTATCTGAAGTACTGGGTAGCAGCTAAAAAAGAATGGGGTGTATAAACAGCATGAAAGAAGTCTCCAACCTATTACTGAGTGGAAAAAAAAACAAATTGCCAAATGGTACATAAGGGTATTTAAAAAATCGAGGAAGCAACTGAGGTACCGTATACCGGATGGGCATGCAGAGTACAGGGGCTTTTACACTGGCTGTTCCTTCTGCCTTGGGACCCTTCCCTGGAATATTTGCATGGCTGGCTCCTTCTCTGTCAGTCTCTGCTCAATTGTCCCCTCCTCTGAGAGTTTCCCTGATGTGTGTAACACAACTGTCTTCAAGTGGAAAATTGAGTGGCTGAGGGATGGGGGATGGAGAAAGGCTTTTCATCGTACACCATTCTGTATTCTTTGAATTTTGAACCAAGTGAACTTCTCCATTAAAAAAAAAAGTAACAATTAAAAAAAACAAATTAGCTTCCTTAGACACTTTATCATGTCCCCACTTTATTTTCCTCCAGATACTTGTCAGTATCTGAGATAACCTTATTTATCAGTTCTCTTGTTTGATGCGTCCACCCACGCACTAGGAGGTAGGTCCCACGGGGGCAGAAATTTCCGTGGGTCTATCTGGTTGATGGCTGTGAGCAGAGCCCTGCACACAGCAGGTGCCGATACATACCTCCCAAATGACTGGGGTTTTTTTTCTACAAAAAAAATGTATTTTGAATTATGTAGTTAAAAATTTATAAACTCTTCCCCCTACATCCCGCCAAAACAAGTGAGACATGGGAAGAGAAAGTCACTGAACTCGGTGATCATTTGATTTGTTTGGGTTTTTTTTTTTTCTGGTCTTTTTAGTCCAGATTGTGGGTGGAATTTCCCCTCTCAAGACTCTGTGGACTCTGTGGACTTTCTGTGAGAGGGAAGTAGGAGAAGGGGAAATAAGCATTCTGAGGTTCCTCCATCGGCTTGTCTTCCTTCCTCTGGCCTGCGTAGCTGGGGAAGGGGAGTTTTCTTCCTCGGTTCTCTTGAGGCCCCACCTGGGCAAAGGGTGGCCAAAGGAGGAGAGCTGTTAGGTCTCCAAGTCCAAGGCAGCACTTGCATGGGTGCCAGTGGGCTTCCCAGCCCCGTTCTGTCCCTTCTGTAACACAAAATGTGGGAGACAGTGACTAGGAACCTTTTTTTGCCTCTCAGTATCTACTCCCCACTCTTCTAGAAGCACCGCTCCTAGTTTTTTTGGAGGGCCATCATTTCCCACCACGTAATCCAGGAGGTTTGGGTAGAGTGGACACAAGCCCTAAGCTCTTGGGCATCTGACCCAGCCTGGCCAATCAGAGACGGGGAGTGGCCAGGCACGTGACCCACGGTAGCCAATGAGAGCCAGTTTGGGAACCACTGCCGCAAGTACTGGAAAATGGTGGACTTACTGCACTGGGGATATTAGGCTGGACTTGCAACTTTGCGACCTCATGTGGAGACTGCCTGGGAACGAAGCCAGCTCAGAAACAGCTCCTGACGACATCATCTGACAACTGCACGCAGTCATTCCTTAAATCCCTTAACTCTTCGATTACGTGATCCAGTAAATTCCCTGTCTTGCTTTCCCAGGTTGAATTGGATTTCTGTCACTCACAACTCAAACGATTCTGACAAATACCTTCTTCTGCTGCTGAGAAACTATTAACAGTCCCTTCTCCTCTGGGTGGTAATAACCAAACTCCCTTCTCAGTCATGCAAAGGACTTCGGGCTCTGGCCCCGGCTTCCTTGCTCTCATTTCCTCCCTAACCCTCAACCCCTGCCTTAGTTTTTGTGGCTCCACCCACCACCTCTTGGGACATCTCCAAATTCTTCTGAGTTATCTGGGCCCAATTTGCAACCTCTTTCTTGAAAGATCATCCTCAGAGATGTTCTGGTGGTCTCTGCAGCACATCCAGGACTTGGGATTGGTCATCAACATTCCTTGAATTTTTCTGCCTCATTCCTGGATAAAGGGGGGTGGTGCTTGGGATGATGGGGCATTACAGAGCAATGCAGGGGGCACATTTCTTGAAGAGGAAGCACAGTCTTTTCTCTGCTGCTTCTGCATCCCCCTCATAATGCCTAGCACAATGCCTCAAGGTGAAGAGTGAGAATTTATTATTATATCAGGCAAGTATCTTGTCCCCTCTGGTCTCAATTTCCTCATCACTAAAGGAAGTGGTGGTGGGGGGTGATGTATTACATGCTTCCTAGAGAAAAATTCAAGAACTTAGGGTCCTTACCTCCCAGCGCTTTCCTGAGGCTTGGCAGAACTGAGAATAAGCTTCAGCGATGACTGTGGCGCTGGAGAGCAGAGGGAGGTCCTCAGGTGGGTACTCTCCTCGGACCACCCCTCCCCACCTTCCATTCCTCACCCCAACTCACTTGCAATAGAGTCCTCCCCCAGGAGGTAAATTTGGGATGTCCTCCAAGACCAGAATCCTGAAAACCGTGTTCATGCTGGGGGGTCCCTGGGCAGACGAACATAGCTCTACGAAGGAGGCAAGGGTTATGGGGAGTGTCCCTGTTGGCCGACCACCCCTCCCACTGAGCTCCGGCTCCTGCTCACCAGTCAGTCACCCTGCGGCCCAGGGCTGCATCCAGTGCTAGCTCTTGCCTGATCGCCTCCTCACAAGGCCTGGGAGCCCTCGGGAAACAGACAAGGATGCAGGTCATGTTGTCCAGGCTGCCCTGGAGAAGGTGGAGAAAAGAGAGCCGGTGGAACACGGTGGAACTCCGTGCCCTTGGAAGCAGAGTTTC